>JABXJD010002009.1:30000-65111 GCA_013375575.1 Percina caprodes
CTCATCCCCCATCTATAATCCCAGCGCCTACATCCCACCTCCACCTCCTCTCCTCTGTTTACCGATTGCCCATATATTACAGTAACCCAATGTTTCTCCTCTTCCTTCACTCCCACATTCATGCAGCTTAGTAACTATTCACTTTACTCCGTGAGACACTTAAACATCAGTTATCACAGGGAGGGGGGAGGAGACAGACATAGATTTGACCTCCCTATGGAGAAAGGTGAAGATGAAGCGGCAAAACTAATCTCAGTGTGTAAATATCAGTAACGGTAGGTTTACGACTCACACAGGAGCGAAAGGTCGTGCTCGGCATCACAGCAGATATTGAAAGCCGTATTGAGCTTAGGCTCTATATAATTTACTTAAAAAGAGATGCACAGATAGAAGAATTTGACAGATCATCCAGAGTGGGCGGTAAATGACATTTTCTCAATGAGGAAAATTATTTTCAAAGGATGTGTAATGCCTCATTTCCACTCAACTACAGTGTTTACATGTACTCTATTTAATTTGACATCAAGCTGAGTACTTTAATTAAAAACACACAGAATCATTCTCAATTAACGAATCGTATGGTAAACAAAAGACACAAGGATGGCAGCGCAGAAATAACGACACAAATTGCTTTTCTGTGTTTTTGTGGGTAGGTATGCAGCTTCGGTGAAGGATGGCTCCCAGTACTTTGTGCTCCTCATCATCACAGATGGTGTCATCTCAGACATGGCCCAGACAAAGGAGTCTATTGTCAACGTAAGTGCATCTACTGTGGCTGTTAACACCTGACCCTGCACTCTGACACCCCTTAAAACAGAAGGGAAAAAAGAAAGAGTGCCCTCACTTCACACATTTTTAGTTGGAGAAACATCAGTTGCATGTATAAATGGCTTTAAGTAGTATTAGTAGTAGTAGTAGTAGTAGTAATATTAACTAGACTTGTACTTAGAGTACTGGTCTGGAGTGATCAGAAAGTCCACAGCATTGCTGAATAAGTTTTAAACAGGTGGTTTGACTTGAGATTGTTTGCCTGCTTGCAAAAAAAAAAAGTGTACTAGATAGTAGTTTTGTAAAATATGTAATTAGTCAGGGATTGAATTATCCCTAACTAATTAAACTTCACTCATGTTTTTATACAAAAAGATGCAACACAATGTGCCTTACTAAAGATAAAAAATGAAAAGATAGATGCCAGGTGCCTGCTTAGCTCACCTTGACCACCAGGACCACCAGAACTGGACCATTTGTGTGTATGTGTGTGCACAGACAGACAGACAGAGACAGACAGACAGACAGACAGACAGACAAACAGACAGACAGACAAACAGAGACAGACAGACAGACAGACAAACAGAGACAGACAGACAGACAAACAGAGACAGACAGAGTTGTCTTGTGTCGTAATTGTTAACGAATTTAACACTTCAGCAGAGATGTTCATTTCCATACAGGTTTAGTGGCTTGACGGTTAACAGTGATTTGATTCGTGGGGGTATTTTGGCAACGGTAACGTTATAAGTGTTGTAAGTGAGCAAAAGACTTAATTTACCCGACCCAGGGTGAGTCTGATGAAAACCGATTTTCTCGTATTGCGCAGCGCTCTGAAGGAATAATCTCCGAGATTACGTTATGTTCTGCCAGCTCACAGCAATTTAATACAGGTTGATACAGGCTGTAACACCCCGACCCCCTCCCCGCATGTGGCGTCTCTGTGTGATGTGCAGGTTACCTTTCCCCCAAACACGCCCCCAAACGTGGACATACGTCTCGCATTATTAGATAGATGCCTTTACTGTAAGTGGCATCATGCTCTGTCTGCCACTTGTTGTCTTAAGCTGGTTGTGCTTTGCATGTGTTGGATTCTGTCTTCTTTTACCGATATATATTTAACAATATGTTTTGCATTCCAAATCTCTTCCAAACTTGGCACTTACTCGTGCCCGTTGCAAGACACCTGTCAAGTTTGAATTCCATCGGACGGTTCGAGAGATATCAAATAACACGCACACGAGACAGAAAGGCATTCCTGTAATTTATAGATAGAAGATAGATTTTTTTCTTTTTGTGGAATGCTGTAAAAGATAGCAACAAATAAATCACAAAAAGTGTTTCCATTAAAGTAGACATTTCACCAAAAACAAATGTCCTCATGGAAAACATTTGCAATAAATGCCACATTTAGACAGCACTATGTAGTATTTCATGATGCATAGTTGCTTAAATATAAAACCATGGAAACATGTAAGCAAATGAGTAGAACTGTCATGGTGAAAACATGTTACATTTGGGCCAGAAATGTGTCTCGTAAATCCTCGTCATCATTACTTGTTTTCTCCTGAAGCCAAAATCTGTCTTTGAATAAAAGCTGATAACAGCTGTGCCATTATTTTCCTTATTAGCCTGCGAGGCGAAACCCTGTCAGCTCACAGATGCATTGATTATGGAATTACTACACGGAGAAAAGACACATATTGTTGGCCATACTAACAAATAATGTGAATCTACCAGAGACATGCAGTCTCAGAGTATATATGAAAACGGGATTGTTCTGTTGTTTGGTACTGACAAATATTTTTACTAGTCTCTGCAAATCCATCCTTCCTTGCAATGGCAACATAAATATGAAGTGACTGGGGGAGCTGTGCCGGCCTCACTTTTGACAGCATGTTATTCACCCTCCGTCCGTCCTCTCCATCACTGTCAAGTCACAGCATGCTCCAGAGGAAAGCCAGAGCACCATGTAGAATGCAAGCAAAGTGAACAGTGAACGGCAGCCGTTTTTGGGAAGGCAGTGATCCATCTCTGGCCTTTGAAGGCAGAGGAGAAGAGGAAGGGAGTGGTTAAGAAGAGCAAGACGAGAAGAAGAAAGGAGGCTGAGAGAGGAGAAGGAAGTGGCAGAGATGAGGGGAGGGGGGAAAGAGAGCTACGGGCAGTGGAGACCTAAAGAAGACCTTTACTTAGGGGAGTGCAAAAATAGATGAGATGTTTTGAAAAATCATCTATTGCTCTGCTGCCTGTGGTCAATCCATTACTCAAAATACTCGACACAGACACACACACACACACACACACACACACACACATCATTTATAAGCTGTCAGTGAGTCCAGGCAGTGTTGATTCTCACGTGTCTAATATTACCCACACAGCGCGGCGGGAGGTGCTGTAGGGAGCCCCAATGTTTACACATACTGTATACTGTACATGGCAAGACATGAACACTACATCATGATCTGTGAATGCTTTGGTAACCATGTATCTTTCTATCCCATTAACGACTCAGACAAACCCAGGTGCAGACAAACCCAGTTTTCACAAAAGAAGACTTTTTCCCAAAATCCCAAATGTATCAAATTTTCATTGTTCCTCTTCTCTCCTGCAGGCCGCCTGTCTGCCAATGTCAATCATCATCGTGGGGGTGGGGCCCGCAGAATTTGATGGTAAGTCAACGAGAACTTGTGAGTAATATTTACATATAATACATTTCTTTGTCCACTCTGTAGAATCTGGTTTATGGACAAAATCAGCTCTAATAATGAGTTGCGGGTCCTGCTTTTGTATTTTGCGTTTTGCAGACTTTTATTGGCACTTTGCAGTTGTTTTTTTTGAATGTGCTAACTGAGAAATAATGTGTGTATTTTATTTTACTATTTCCTCAGCCATGGTTGAGTTGGATGGCGATGAAATCAGAATCTCATCCAGAGGAAGATTTGCTGAGAGGGACATTGTCCAGGTACACAATCCTTTCTTTCTCCTAAACCATTAAACCATTCCCTCACTGCAGTTTTATTGTTCTCTTATGGAAAATCTGTTTTAACTGTAAACCAAAATAAAAGACACATCCAAGATTACAAATGAGCTCTTCCTCTTGGCCACCTAGATCAGTAGTGTCAAACTTACACTGGAAAATGAGAATTCCATCAAGGGCCAGTATAGTTTCTTTACATGCTTTTATTTTGAAAAAGTCAAATATCTTTGACTGCGTTATTGCATGTCTCTTAAAGTCCTCTAACTTACAGTTTGGTCGACCTAAAACCCTAAAAAAAAGTCATCAAAGAAGTTCCTTAACCATAATAGGAGGAAGCGACAAAAAAGCAACAAAAACAACAACAAAAAACGTCAGGAAAAGTGGAAAAAATTAGAAAGAGCACCAAAACTTCAGCAAAAGCGAAAATTGGCCTTGAGCACAAGTGAAGACATTGACCTCTGATTTTACTAAAGAATTTTGTGACCACTAGAGTTTCAAGGCCAAATTGACCTTATTAGTTCCTGAGCCCTTATTAACTTCCTGTCCACAGGTTTGCTCCATGGTAATTTACCTAATCACAATAATTTAGGAATAGGCAACTTTGAAGCACAAAACTGAGATAAATGTGGTCTTTAAACTAGATCAGTCCGAGGTATTTTTTAAATCATATTTATGAATGCCTTAGTGGTGCATATTCCCAAACCAAATTCCAATTAAATCAGCACAAGTGGACACACAATAAGCCTGGAGCGTTTGGGGTCCCTGGGGTATTTGAACACCAGGGCAGTATCAAAACTTCAGGGACATGTTGGATATTGGAAAATGTTTGACAGACCATCAGGAAGACATTTTCCCCAAAGAACTTTGCATAAGGATTTGTGTGCAAGCCTGTTCTAAAGGTGAGTGGCTAAAAAACACCTGTCCAGGCTGTTCCAACTTGGTCTCCATGCAGACAGTTGTCTGGCCACCTCAATCCCACAGTGTGCCAGATAGCAAGATGGACACACAAATGCACCACACAGATACACGCAGAGAGATAATGGCATGCTCCCCAGTATCTGTGGAAAGGCTGCAAAATCTCTGTCTCTCTGTATCGTTCTCATTAAAGTGGATGAGCAGAGACCCTGAGCTGGAACCCGCGGCCTACAGGGCTGCATGGGCTCTGCGGTCAGTCACGCAGAGGGGAATTTCTCACCAAGCTACTACAACTTAGTCTTATCAGAAGCCACCTTTTTAAGTTCGGAATATAAGGTAGATCCCTACTAACTGGAAAACAACCACAGAGACAATAAAAACAAAAAAACATTGGAAAGTACAAGAGGGCTGGGATTGGCTGCACAAAATCTTAGCTATATTTAGTTTATCCTCATTCCTTCAGCCTGTTAATCATCGGTATTCATTCCTTTTGTCGGTGCTTTTTATTTGTATCCTTATTTGAATCAGCCCACAATGACAAGCGTTACGCCTTGAACTCATGTCATTCCCCTGCACCAAAGCAAAGAGAAGAAATGCAAGCATACAGAAGGAGCCTTTTGTTTGTTGTGACACAGCGGAGTCCCATTTTCGTCCTCCGTGACCTTTATACCACCACTGTCATATCTCGCTCACACCCTCCCTCAGCACACAAAGGCAAGGGAGGCGCGCTCGTTAGTTGGCTTTTTAACAAGCTGAAGTACACACACACACACACACATATATGAAGATGGTGTAAAACTAAGTTTCAGTAGTGGAACATTACACCAGTCCTGCCTACAGCCTCTCATTATCAACCAGCTAATAACCCCTTGTGACATGGCGAGGGTTACATTCTGCAGCGAGGGTTTCCAGCACAAATTAGCCTCTCATCTGATCTGCTTATTGCACGTTACAGCAGCTCATTAAGTAAATGATATCTGTACATGGTTTATGTGGTGTGTGACACGTGACTGTCATTGAAATCTGTCGCCATTTATTTCATCACAGCAGGTGGATTGGCATTGCAAAGGAGGCAGCAGTCTTTAGATGTAAATATTGAGTCACAGCAGAGCGGCCTGATCCATCTGTCCGGGGTTGGAAACATTGAAACACTTATTACAAGTTATTGGTGGTGGAATCAGGGAAGAAAAAAGGCAGACGGGTGCATCCCAAGGTATTATTCTCTTTTGTGTGACAAAAAGAAGATTCTTGACCAACCAGCTGACTTTGCTATTGTGAATAGTAGCAAGTGCTGAACACCTTATTTGAACCTGCACATTTTCCGCTTAATATTTAATGTCATACATTTGCTCGATCCAACTAGGTCCTGGTATGTAGTTGCTGGCTGTTCAGTTTCCCACACCAGCGGCCCCAAATGCCATCAGCGAGCTCTAATACCTAATATTCTCAGTAAAAACATCATATCACTAATTTGTACATTTGTACACTAATTTGTCTCATTTATTTAATAGCGCATAAAAAAAGAACTTGAACAGATCTGTGTAAATAGTATGCAAGGGAGGCTTATCAAGGGTCTCGTCAAGTTTTAACAAAACAACAAAAATAAATCTAATTAAAACAATTTCAAATACAAGGATAGCCTTTGTTCAGTAAGAAAAAGTCACACAGATATGAAAAGTCATATTCATCTAAATAAAACAAACTAGTAACTCCTAGAAAAGAACAAAGACTAATTGGCCTATACAGTGTGCCAGTTGTGTGATTATCTAAGACGATAGTTTAAAACACTGACGGAGACTAACCTTGGCTTTGACTACTGTTGTTCCACAGTATGGGTCCTGAATACTTTACAGATAATTGACCGAAAAATTGACAGCCCGGTTTTAACAAGATCCTCATCTCAGTGATGTTAGGGATCAGATTTTTTTTCCCCCTATGCTGTTTATGAGAAAGTTATGACATTCACCACCTCCTGTTCACCAGACAACCAGACTTTAGGAGAGAATCTCTTCTCTGTCTTGCAGTTCATAAGCGCTCCCTCCACTTAAAGGTGCTCTAAGCAATGTTGGGTGACGTTCAAAGTATTTTCAAACAAAACGAGACTAGCTCACCCTTCCCTCCTCCTCCTCCTCCTCATCCCGCCCCCTCCTCCTCCATTCTGTGCTCCCGCGCACTAACCCCACAGAGAACGCCCAGTGTGTTCTGGGCACAGGCAGCTCACAGATAGTTAGGAGATGTTTGCTGTATGTGACAACAAATGTTGTAGCCTAAAACACGTGTGACATTGCTTAGAGCACCTTTAAAACGTAGAGGATAATTTATGTTGTATTGTGTATTTTTCATTCGCCCCACTTTTTTTTTTTTTTGCTCCCATACATTTTACCCTCAGTCCTCTGCTCTTAATCTTACTTCTAATCTCTGTTCTTTTTCTTTTCATCTTTTTACTGCACTCTTCATCTCCGTTGCCGTCCTCATTTTCCCTTTATTTACTAAACCAAACTCGTCATTTCCCCTCTATATTTGCCCTTCTATCTCCAGCTGTCTTGTTTTAATATGAGAACCCAGTAAATGTGCCAGTGTGGTAGTCAAGTCACCAACTGTCGAGTCCGAGTCAAGTCTCGGGTCCCCAATCATCAAAGAGTCTAAGTCGAGTCACCATTACCTGAGTTTGTGTCCTCCAGTTACGAGTCCAGAGAAGAGTCTTGAGTACTCCATCACTGACCCTGCATCAAACGTTACCGACTGAATATATATCAATATCCTATATCACATTTTTATCCCATATTTCACATAAAGTTGTCAGAAACTTCATCCAACTCCCGAATCATATTTAAGGAATGCTCAAGTCCGATTTTGTAAATCCTCAAGTCCAAGTCATCAGTGTGTGACTCCAAGTGGAGTCAAACCAGAGAATAGCGACTTGAATAATCCATCACTGAAATATGTGTTTGATGACATACGTGCCAAAAGTTTACATAACATGCTTGTTGACTAAAAAGATAAATAAAACATGTTTTGGAAATTTATTTAATACCTAAATTAAAAATGAGGTAAAATAGGACACCAATTTTCTTAAATGAATAACGATTGTAAATAATAAATGTTCTTATTTAAAATAGGTCATAAGTATACATACCTATGTTAAATTTCCTAGAGGCAGATTTTATTATTAACAGTTATTTCCTTGATTCAGGATATTAGCATCCTGATAAAGTCCCTTGGCCTTTAGAATTAAAATAGCCCCACATCATCACATACTCTTCACCATGCTTAGAGATAGGCATGTTTTATTTCAGTTAGACTAATACCTGGTTTGATTTATTGAGAGATGATTTTATGAGTATCCCATGCCTATCTCTGCATGGTGAGTATGTGATGATGTGGGGCTATTTTAATTCTAAAGGCCAAGGGAACTTTATCAGGATGCATAATATCCTGAATCCAGGAAATAACTGGCCTTTAATAATAAAAATCTGCCTGCCTCTATGGGAATTTAACATAGGGGTATGTATACTTATGACCCCTGTATTTTAAATAAGAACATTTATTTATTTACAATACGTTATTCATTCACAAAGAAAATTGGTGTCCTTAAAGGTTGGATTTTACCTCATTTTTTAATTTAGGTATTAAAATAAATTTCCAAAACATGATTTTTTTATTCCTCTTTTTAGTCAACTTAAGCATGTGTATGTAAACTTTTGAGCACCACTGTACGTAATATTCAGCTTAAAGTTTGGTGGCGTTACTGAAGCGTAAACTTTCACTTCTCACTTCAACCCACTTTCTGCTTCCCTGTCGTCCTACTCAGTTTGTCCCATTCAGGGACTACATCGACCGGACGGGGAACCACATCCTGAGCATGGCGCGGCTCGCCAAAGACGTCTTGGCCGAGATCCCTGACCAGTTCCTCTCCTACATGAGGACCCGCGGGATCAAGCCGTCGCCTGCGCCGCCTCCCTACACACCGCCTCCCTACACGCCGCCAGGGCAACCCATCCAAACCCAGTTATGAAGAGCCAGAGGGAGAAATGTTTCAGGGGCCAGGGTTTAGCTGAACTTTACGCGCAAAACACTTCCACATCCCTGAAGCCGCTCTCCATGCCTTGTCGTCGTGGATCACGGTGGTCTTTCTCGTGTTCAGAAGGCTGCATGTCGAGCCAGGAGAGTGTCGCTTTTGAGGACAGGAAAAGCCAATGAGAGTCTGTTTACTTCCACTGTCAAGCATTCCTGTTATTGTCTGGAATTTATTTATTTTTCGACTGGGGAAACCTGGAAAGGCCTCGGAGAGAGTAGTGCAAGTCTGAGTTCCTAGCAGGGAGGAAAGGAAGGAGTGAAAGCTTTGGAAACATTGATAAGATAATGTGTTCAGACAAAACAAAGGAATCACTTGATTTTAAATGAACTCTTTCTGTAAATAACAGGATATATGTAACTTCTTCTTTCTAATTCTCTTTCGCTCTCCAACTCACTCAGTTTACAGTAAATGCTAACAAAGATTTTTACTGTTGATACTTTTATATACACATAGTTTCATCAATATGAAGCACTCTCTCTCTCTCTCTCTCTCTCTCTCTCTCTCTCTCTCTCTCTCTCTCCTGGCATATGTGTCAGGTAGCAGCAGTGCAGGTCCTGGTAGCTCTTCTGTACCGTGCTGTACCGTGCTGTACCGTACCGTACTGTATTCTGGTGTTTGTATTAACCTTTGCATGAGTGTAGCCTCAGTCAAGTGCATGCATATAGTGGCCCTGCACTACCTCTTCCATCCATCCATCCGTCTGTCTGTCTGTCTGTCTGGGGTGAGTATCTGTCTGTCTGGGGGGGGTGAGTATCTGTCTGTCTGTCTGTCTGTCTGTGGGGGGTGAGTATCTGTCTGTCTGTCTGTGGGGGGTGAGTATCTGTCTGTCTGTCTGTCTGTCTGCTTGTAGCTCTATTTGTCACTTCACCCTCTCTGTCTGTCTGCCCTGCTCTAAGGCCTGAGAAATCTGTCTGTCTCCCTGTTGCAGCTTTTCTCCCCCCCGCTCTCTCTCTCTCTTCTGTCTTTTATGACTCTTTCACTTTTACTAGCTGTCCTTCCATCCAACTTTTTTTTGAGAGTTCTAATAGACAAGCTGAATAGAAAGTGCACAATTTGTGTGCTCATCAGAACAGGGAAGGGGTTTATTACAGAATGGCATGAAGAGCAATGGAATTTAGTTTGGTTCACTTGACATTTTCAAATGTAAAATATCTGCTCTACCCTGCTGTTGTATCCCTGTATAAGGTGTACATCTTCAAAAAGCCAGTATGTGCATTACTACTATTATTTCCATGTGTATTTGTTGTTTTTGAGTGATGCTAGGGGCATGGCTCTTGGGGTGGCAGTGTGGTAGGTAGGTCGGTCCGTCACTTTGGTCCAGACTGAAAATTTTAACAATTATTGTTATTATTATTGTTGTTATTATTACCATGAAATTAGATCAAAACATATCCATGTCCCCATCAGGATGAATCTGACTTTCCACCTAGCACCATCATCAGGTCAACATTTTAATTTATTAAATATTGAAACTAAGCTTAATACTAAGCTAAGATGGTAAGCGTTACAGCGCCACAGGCATGACTGTATAGAAATATGAAATATGCCCACATTGGCAAACATTTAAAAACAAATGTTGTACATTTTAAATGCCAATTTGTTTACTGTAACCTATATGGTGAAGATGCAAATCTTTTGTTTTCCACAATTTCATATTTTTGCATAGCATTTATTTGACTTCTGAATGGAAGCATAGCTACTCTCTCTCTCTCTCTCTCTCTCTCTCTCTCTCTCTCTCTCTCTCTCTCTCTCTCTCTCTCTCTCTCTCTCTCTCTCTCTCTGTGTTCTCTTCCAAACTGCCTTGGCAATAAGATGCCCACGTGCCCAGGGGTTTTGTCTCATTGTGTTGTCTAACACCACATCCCCACCCCATGTTTAAAGCGATAGCAGCTGCTCTCAAACTAAATACAGTTTGAGCATAAAGAGCCCAGTGGTCAAAAATGCAAAAGAAAACACACTTTCCCTATGTTAGCTTTTTGTTTTAATTTTAATTTTTTCATTTTGTACTTTTTATTGCACCTTTAGCTTTGATATAGCTTTTTATATGTTTGTTTTTATGATGTGTTAATGGATGATTTGTGTGATTTGTGTGGATTGATTGTTCATTTGAGTTCATTTTTGTCATGAATATGGAAGGATTGTGCAGTGTGTGCAATGAAAGAGTGTTAAATGTGAATGAGATGTGTGTGTCTTTTAAAGCATTATATGAAATGTTTAAACCGTTTTACAAAAAGTGGGAATGCAGGAACATTAATTGGATCATGAGTGGATCACATTGCAGCAACGATGTGAAAGGATTTTACACATTACAGTGATTTTGTTGTATCAGCTGAAGTAGTCTTAAAATTATGGCACACACATTATTAGCATTATTATTATTTTGTATGAATTACTGGGACACTTATCAATCCTCTGACTTTCTTACTCTGATGTCTGATACATAGAAGACTTTTTTTTTTAATGAAATCAGGATGTATGATCAACCCAGCACCATTTACACACACAAAAACAAACGTGTCTTTGATATATGTGCTGAGTTGCTGCTATTGGCTGCACTACGGTCTCCACATACTGTGTACGTTTTCAGGTGTTGCAGACAAGAGTTTCTAGATTTTTTTTGGCGTAAAGCTGCTTACAGTCTTTGCTACACTTTTCTAAACTCTCTGGGTATTCCCATCAGTAAAATGTTTCCTTGGGGCTCAAAGGAGTGAAAAAAGACACTTGCAACCCAGATGTCTTATAAACACAGTAGAGTGACGGAACATGATTATTTGTAACTGACATTTTCTGCACAATTTGATTTGAATATGTTACATTGCTGCCTTGTCTAGCGGCTTGATATTCCCTAGTTCTTCTTTGTTTTATCACGATCTCCCTCTTGCATAGCCTGTGTGTGTGTGTGTGTGTGCCGGCCGCCCGGTGGAGTCGCACTCCTACAGCCACCCGCTGCGTTCAAAGCCTAGCTGGTCACATCATTAGGACTGCAGGTCAAAATAAGGAGCTCATTACTGCCTCAGCAGACATACTGTAAAACTCACTTCTCATTCTGTAAGAGATCCAGCACTGCGGGGGTCAGAGAAGGGATTATGTTTTGGTGGTAGGACTGCCCGCTTATAGTCAGCTTATAGTGTTTAATGTTAGTGCTTGGTGACCATTTGTCCTGACTCCCTCTGGGTAGAGACATATTTCTGTATACCAAAATAAAAGCCAACCTTTTGCAGCAGCCACTATGGTTTACTACAACTTTTATTTTTGATGCTCCCGCTATCAGTTCTTATCAAAGTGCTAAATTACTGCTATAATGTAATTCAACAGTAGTACAAGTGAAGTCAAACTGACTCAGAAATGTCAGATACACAGCAATATCTGTCAAAAGTTAGCTAACAGCTGCCAGTCATAGTAAAGCTGTGGTGGCAGAACCTTGAGGGTGCATTTTATTGCTTCTGAATTCACCTTTACATTTGTAAGAGGAAGAATGTGTCATTTCCTTTTTCAAAAGTTACAAATCTTGCTTTAAAGATTGAAACAAAACCCACCAGAAAAAATGCGTTGTAGGTGGTAAGTTAAAGGTAAATGTACTTACCTTTTTGACAACTTCCATGTTGCTTGAAGCTACTTCTTTACTAGTCTTGCATTGCCAGACCTTCCTCCACGGCGCTGCGGAGGAGGGTCTGGCTAGTCCACACAGCATTCCAGGCAGCGCTAAGCATCCGATACAATGGCAGTGCCTCTGCGAAATAGCCTCAGGAAGGAACTTGTTTTTGGTGTTTGTTTAAAGGTTGTTTTAGTCGTGCAACAGAAAGCTCATATTGGACAGACAGTCTAGCTAGCTGTCTGGATTTACCCTGCAGAGATCTGAGGACCAGGTAACCATAGTCCTCAGAAATCCACCGGAGTTTAGAATGCCAACACAAAGAAAGCGGTAGGTGACGGACATCCTGCCTAAAAAGAGTGACATCCGCGGAATTTTCGGTGGCCCTTGAATAATCCCTTAAGTGGAACGTCGTTGATATACTACTACTAAAATAAAAGTACATTTGACATGATAATTGGCTGGCCAGATGCAAACTGAGCCATAGCGCTGTTGTTACATGATGTATGTACTATACAGCCTGCAGGATGCCCCTGTCATATCATTTGAATGGATAATTACCTCCTGTTTCAAGTCACATGTTCTTCGGCAAGTCCTTTCAGGGTAGGAAAATGCTCATTCCACTAAAACTAATGACGAGGCCTGTACCAGGATATGGTATGGAAGCAAAAAAATAGCTGCCAGGATTTGAATCTTGTGATCAACTTAATAACTCATTGTAGAATATGTATTGTTGTAATTGAAATACTAGTAAATTTATAGCATTTAAATATTTTACTATGAATTTATGTGGTTTGACTTCCTAAACTACTCTGTTAAAGAACTCTATTCAAGTTGTTCAAAATTGATTGGTTATTTGGATCTAAAATAGAGAAATCGGATCAGTGAAATTCACCAAAATTTAAGATGCAATGTTAACATTGGGGCTACCAAGAACAAGCAATCAGGCCTGAATGGAATCGATTAGAATATGAGGTTACGTTCAGTCGGTCACATAAAAAAAACAAAATTTAATTTTTGATTTAAAAAAATATATATTTTTTTTAAATTGCAAAATGTTACTTTCTGGATTTTTCAAAGAGGGAAATGTAAACCATATAAATTCTGATGGTTAAATATTTCAGTGATATAAATGCAGTTGTATTTAAATTTAAGAATTACTTCAGCTTGGCTCTGGACCAATATTATTATTTTGACCTTTCATCCCTTTTCCGTGTGTGTGTGTGTGTGTGTGTGTGTGTGTGTGTGTGTGTGTGTGTGTGTGTGTGTGTGTGTGTGTGTGTGTGTGTGTGCGTGCGCCTGTGTTGCACCTTTATGAGTGTTTGACTGTCTGTCTTGTGTGCATGTGTTTGATATAAGTATAACTTGCGTGTGTGTGTGTGTGTGTGTGTGTGTGTGCGTGTATGCCTGTGTTGCACCTTTATGAGTGTTTAAAAGACCATCTGAGGTCTGAGATCTTTGTTTACTAAAGCTATCCAAATAATATATTGTATGCTTGTCATATCTTCTTAACAACGTGCACTATGTTTGCATGTACAGTTTTACAAAGGATGCACCAGTTCCTTTTGTTAAAAACTGAGTGTTTTGAAATATAAAAATCTTTATGAAAATTAACTGTACAAAATGGCCTTAAATCTTTCACTGAGTTTCTTGGAATTGTGCGATGCCTTCTTCAGAAAAATGAATTGTGTCAAGGAATTAATTGTTATCTATTTTGTGTCAGTGTTTCTATTGCTTTCTAGTGGATTTTCTTTGCACAAGTTCAATTATGGAAAAACAATTATCTTGTACTTTTTTGAAACCGTGATTAATCAGAGAAAGCATGGCTGAAGTACTGATTGTCTGATAATACATATAATAGATGACTATTTCTGTATCAAACTATGGATTTTTTAAAATAAATATTCGTATTAAACACAAAGGTCGCTTCAGTTTTGAATGTCCTCTTCACATTTTCTTTCCTTTCCTGGGTGTTTGTCTGTTCTCTTCAGTGATAGCTTATTAGGATTAATACAGTATGTGGTTTGCTCTCTCTGATAGGATAATTATAGTGCATGAAAGTCTTCCCACGCCAAAAACACACAAAGCACTCAGACACAGAACCACGAGACCTGAGCAAGGCACTAAGCGCTGCAGCAAAACATGAGAAACATGGAACATGTATTTATGTCATCCTTCTGTTTCTCTGAATCATTCCCAGTCCTGGTGTAAATCTGTCATCTGCCTGCTCAAGTGGCAAGTATTTCAGAATAAAAAATTGAAAAATATGTATTGATGCGAGTAGGGAGGCAATTAGCAAGACACCAAAATGTGTCTGTTCATCTGCCGGGGGTTGATAGGGTTCTTCATCAACACTTAATAACTCAGCAAGTACTTTGACAGGTGCTAGGATCCCTGATTTTCAAAAGTCACGATACAGCTTGTTTTTCTCTGAATTTTAGGATATTCTCAATGTCACTTCTGGCTCTCAGAGTGACAGAAGTGTTACAGAGGACAGGGTTTTGCTGCAGCAGTGAATCTCTCACTGCTACTATAAGAGAGGTTAATAGCTTAAGGATTAGCTTGACATTTTGATAAACACACGTATTCAGGACAAAATAAGAGGATTACCATCAATAGACAGCAAATGCATAGAAAGGACATTCTCATTCATATCAACACAGCAGAATGGTCGGAGCAGCTAACACTATAACACTGTATACATTTCCATCTTAACCGACTTGTGGCAACTAAGTTGTGGAGGTGAGGTTTTGCTGTGACGGCCAAGCGAGCAGTGGAGTAGTAACATTACGAGGCATAGAGAGCCTACCGCTAAATGAGTCACATTTAACAACTTTGTGTTCATCCACACGCTCTTGTCACAGCGTAGGAAAGCACATTGCTATCGCCAGATGAGTGACAGCTTTGTTTGGCTTATTTTCTATGACCGGTGTGGCAGTTAGCAAGCTAGCTAGCTAATAAACTAGCCATGCCATCCACTGGTTGGCTGGCATACTCGCTGGTTCCGTCGTGCTTTAATGCTGCATTGGTTACAGAAAAAACAGTTGGCTTCGTTGGGCTGCTGACCCGCTGCCGCTGGGTATAACCTCCTCCTCCTCACTACTGGCCTCTAAAGCTCACTAACACGTTATTTGTTTTGTACGGTGGCCGACACGGTCAAACGCCCTGCAACTTCAGAAAACACATGCACATAGACAAAACACAAGAAAATTAAGAAAACAACTTGTTTGGCAACACATGCGCAGCATTCAGCAAACACAACCAAATACATAAACGTGCTGAAATTAAAAAACAATGCAAAAAGAAAAGCACACAAACCACAAAAACAAATGCAAAAAAAAACGTGGGGTGGAAGATCCAGCTGTTCCACTTAGCGCTCCTCTAGAGGCCTGGAGCACTTCCGTTGTGGAATGTGATGCAGCATTTTTTTTTGCATTTGTTTTCGTGGTTTGTGTGCTTTTCTTTTTGCGTCGTTTTTTAGTTGCAGCGCATTCATGTATTTGGTTGTGTTGTGTGTATTTGCAGCGCGTTTGTGTATTTGGTTGTGTTGTGTGTATTTGCAGCGCGTTTGTGTATTTGGTTGGGTTGTGTGTGTATATGCAGCGCGTTTATGTATTTGGTTGTGTTGTGTGTATATGCAGCGTGTTTGCTGAATGCTGCACATGTGTTGTCAAATTAATGAAGTTGTTTTCTTAATTTTCTCGTGTTTTGTCTATTTGCATTTGTTTTCTGAAGTTGCAGGGCGTTTGCCCCCTGTCGGCCACCGTAGTTTTGAATGTAATAAAAGCAAATACAGAAAAAGCAAATACAGAAAAAGCAAATACAGAAAAAGCAAATACAGAAAAAGCAAATACAGAAAAAGCAAATACAGAAAAAGCAAATACAGAAAAAGCAAATACAGAGTGATTGCGATGGCTCTGTCTAGTCTCCATGGTAAAAGTTAATCACCTCCCGCCTCTAGCGTAATATCTAATGATGTTAGAGTGGTATCGGTCTTCTATCTAACTCTCTGCAAGAAAATGTTGAACAATATCATTAAATGAAGTGCATACAAATGTTGAATACACATGGCACAACCAGGTTTTAAGTGATTTGAGTAATTGCATTAACATTAAGTTCTATCAGCCTTGAAATCATGATTATATGAAGACCAAGTTCCAACCAAGTCTGTTCATTTTCTATAGCAAAATGTGTGCAACTGTTTTCTTGCTTGCCCTGCTGCAAGATGACCATTTTGCAATACAATTTTTGCATTTTTCTGGGTATTTTTGCTCTG
Source organism: Percina caprodes (assembly GCA_013375575.1). Taxonomy (NCBI): domain Eukaryota; kingdom Metazoa; phylum Chordata; class Actinopteri; order Perciformes; family Percidae; genus Percina; species Percina caprodes. The sequence goes on from JABXJD010002009.1 coordinate 46,610, forward strand.
AGAAATTGAAAAAGGAATAATCACACTTTGGTTTTATATGTGTACAACCCAGCAGATAGATAGTGCAACCTATGTAGAGCAGAGGCAGGAGATAGGGTTCTGAAAAAAGACCATGAGTTCAGAACCATTGGTCTTGGGTGGTTGGTTGGCACATGAATAGAAGCAGGGACTTGTTCTTGTTTTTATGTTGTTTTTATGAAAATGATGCTCCCTATATAATGACTACATTCCATTTCACACTCTGATCACTACATGTGTCTATATGAGCTGTTGTTTATATGGTAACATAGCAATTAACGTTATTCCTTCAAACTCATAAACACATAATGATCTGTAACATGCTGTATGTTGCCAAGCCCAGCATGTTCTAGAGAGGAAGATGGAGAGTCAACTACAACAAAAACAACAACATGGATGCCAATTGTCTCCTTAAAAAACATGTCAATTTAACAATTAGACAAAGTGTTACTGTAGATTAAGAAACAAAAGTTTTAGCATTTTAATAACTAATTAAATATAATACACATTGGTGCTAATTTCTTTCCAAGGCCACCCCACCAAAAAAACAAACCAACAACTATAAAATGAAGTGGGGAAAGAAAGGAGTGGATTTTGACCGGACTTGAACATGCCATTGACATTTCAAAATGGATGGCTTGTCGTGTGTGAAAATAAAGACATCCATAGTACATATGTCACAATGATGTTGATAATAGAGATGGCTCACGGTGACAGATGTAATCAGGTATGCACACAGTGTCCTGCTGGCCCCAATCAATCACCATCAACCCTCCCCTGTACATACATGTCAAGGGTTTGCCAATTTCACCTTCCTAAATACACTCGTAAATGTATTGAGCAGACACAGTTCGATGATAAATTTGCCAGGTCCCCTTTTGCATATATTTGCAAAACAAATTCACTCTTGTCCCTGCTAGAAATCAAGCCTGAAATTGTGGACATGCGGTCTGAAGTGAAGTGAAATTAAAGCTTAAAATAAGTTAATTAAATAGGACAGCAATGAGGGAAGGATTCCATATCAGATATATTATTATTTTACCCTTCCATCCCTTTTCCATCGGGGTGTGTGTGTGTGTGTGTGTGTGTGTGTGTGTGTGTGTGTGTGTGTGTGTGTGTGTGTTTGTTTTAATTCCATATTTGCAGCATCCTTGAAATTACTTTGGTGTCTGCTGGGAAATAACTTCATATTTTCTTTGCAAATGGAAAACTGTTAAACCTACCAAACAATAAGGTAATTAACATGTGTGTAAAAGCATACCAAAATATGATTTTTTTTTTCTGACCACAAGAAGTTTTAAAATGTAAAATTCAATTCTTATTCATATTGCCATTGCTCATTAGGTCTAAAGACAGGCTTTGTTTGCAGCAGCTGGAGCATGGAGTCCGGTCATGCTGCTGTACTGACGTTAGTGGCAGTTTTCCAGTCTCTGGTGTGCGAGGTTACATGTTGGTTTCTTCTTCTGCACCACAAAACAACACAGCACATACTCTCTCTTTTTGGTTTGAGGTGTAATTTTCTTTATTTATTTCTAATTGTCTTTTTTTCTTGGGTTCAAAGTGCTCATATTATACTCATTTTCAGTTTTCATAATTGTAGTTAGAGGTTGTACCATAACAGGTTTATGTGGTTTCATTTTCATAAAACACCATATTTTTCACCTCTTTTCACCCTATGTGTTGAGCTCTCTGTTTTAGCTACAGAGTGATGCATCTCACTTCTGTCCCATCTTTGCTGGGAGTTGCACATGCGCAGTAGCTAGGTAAGCACTGCTAGCTAGAGCTGTTTGGAACAGTTTGTGAACTGTGTTTTCTGTTGGAGGTGGTACTGTAAGTCCCTTTGGGAAGGCTTTGGGCTTTGTCACTTTGTAAACCTTTAACGTGCACAAAACAATATACAACACAATAAAGGAAAGCCAAAAAACATAATATGAGAACTTTAAGTAAACCTTTTGGTTTTAACTCTGCCTTTTACAAGATAACAACTCTTCCACACCAGCTGGGAAATGAAAACAGCAAGTCCAACGTCTATACTAGAAACACTACAACCTGTGTCTAGCCACTGGTTGGTTGTTCTCTTAGATGAGCTCACAGGCCAAAATACACAATCGTACAGGTACAGAAGAACAAATACACTACATTGTATAAGCGTTGCCTTTCTACATTTTTAAAAGAGCCATTTGACATGAATAATTAAGATGTAATCATTTCACTTGAAAAGACCGTGTAACTTTATTTGTTAGATGTTATATTTATGACTACATAAACAACAATGGAAGTTAAAATACTCTGTTAGTTATAAATCATTAAGAGTTTTTAACGCTCAAAAACATGTTAAATGGTGCTAAATCCTGATGGTGCACGGAAGAAAAGAAACAGTGTTTTACTTGAAATAAACAAAACTCTTTGAACTTTGGCAGAAATTGTTCATATGTTCATTTTCATGCAGGACCCCATCATTGTGAATAAGTCAGGGTCTTTAAGTTAAGAAGAAGAAGCACCGCAATTTCATTGTGTACCTGATGAGCAATGACTATAAAATAAGATTTCTTATTTTATCTTATTTTATCTAATCTTACATGATCATCCTGAGGCAGGAAGTGTATTGTTCCCATTTACTTGTTGTCCAGAAAAGCAACAATATTGCTGTCCCCTAACCTAAGGCCACATTTTATTGTTTTTTTAAAAACCACAATTAAAGGTAAACAAAGAGAAGACAAATACAATCAATTTGCCATAAAACAAATGGCAGGTGTTTACTAATTTTCTTTTTTTTCTTTTCTTTTTCCCCCCTCTTTATACAGATTGAAACATCACTCACAAAAATAAATGTAAGGTAGAATTTATATGTATATATATATATATATGTATATATATAAAACATTTATACATATAATATAATTTGTAAGATTTTAAAATACATGGCAGAGTCAGATGACTGTTTTAACATGCTGTATGCATTGGGTGTTTGTAATGCAAATGTATAATGTATGTGTCTTCTTTTTTATTTTTCCTGCAGAGAGAGGTGAGTACGGTGGCCTACAGGGGCAAACGTCTGCAGCATTAAAAACACATGCAAATAGACAAAATGCAAGCAAATTAGGAAAACAACTTCCGGAATTTGACAACACGTGTAGCATTCAACAAACGCGCTGCAAATACAGAAACGATGCAAAAAGAAAAGCAGACAAACCCCGAAAATGCATATTACACAACGTAAGTTCTCCAAGCCTCTAGAGGGAGCGCTAAGTGGAACAGCTTGATTTTTGACCCCATGGGGGGGAGACAGAGAGAGAGAGAGAGAGAGAGAGAGAGAGAGAGAGAGAGAGAGAGAGAGAGAGAGCCGGCACACCAGTCTGAGAATCTCAGATCGTTGTGCAACTGCTTTGAGATCATAGACTGTACATTTTAAGTCTATGTTTGAGATATGTTTTCTCGTTTGGAGGGTGTGTCTCTCGTTTACTGCCTCGGATCTCAGGTGATGCTCAATCAATAAAATATTTAAGACTGCATCAGTGTTTAACATTGACGTTTGTTTAAGCCATATTACATAAGAGGGTTTAATTTCAAGGTCCGAAAGTGTAATATTGTGATTATACAACAATGTTTACCCACAAAATAAGTAATCAATCTGTATTCATATTGTGGAGCAATTAGCTCTTAAAATAAAAGAACAAACAGACAGGATTTCTAGTCCCTCCCTGTAAACCGGCCAATTTGAGCTATAGCTTTGTAGAGGCCGTGGGATAAATCCCACCCCCACATTTAAACACAAAACTGTTAACTCCATTGTGTTGTAAGTAAGACATCTGCCTAAAAAATTATTATTATATTAATCATTAGTATGATTGCGGTACTGTACACCAAAGTACAAAGACAGAGCGGACCAGACGGAAGCTTTTATTTTGAAAAGTCGAAGCTTGGGGACGGCACCAGCCAGAAGGGCATGAGAAAGGAGCATAGACTGTATATTATTAATATATTATATTAATAATAATATTAATTTAATATACAGTCTATGGACAGGAGACATGGGATGGGAGGTCTCCAGACTGCAGCCATACCCAAGTGTAATAAAAAGGCAGTGCGCCCCCCCCCAAATCAAGCTGTTCCACTTAGCGCTCCCCCTAGAGGCCGTTGTGTAATATGGATTTTGTTGCATCTGCTTTTCTTTTTGCATCGCTTCTGTATTTGGTTGTGTTGTGTGTATTTGCAGCGTGTTTCAGTATTTGGTTGTGTTGTGTGTATTTGCAGCGTGTTTCAGTATTTGGTTGTGTTGTGTGTATTTGCAGCGTGTTTCAGTATTTGGTTGTGTTGTGTGTATTTGCAGCGTGTTTCTGTATTTGGTTGTGTTGTGTGTATTTGCAGCGTGTTTCAGTATTTGGTTGTGTTGTGTGTATTTGCAGCGTGTTTCAGTATTTGGTTGTGTTGTGTGTATTTGCAGCGTGTTTCAGTATTTGGTTGTGTTGTGTGTATTTGCAGCGTGTTTCAGTATTTGGTTGTGTTGTGTGTATTTGCAGCGTGTTTCTGTATTTGGTTGTGTTGTGTGTATTTGCAGCGTGTTTGCTAAATGCTGCACATGTGCTGTCAAATTACTAAAGTTGTTTTCTTAATTTGCTTGTGTTTAGTCTATTTACATGTGTTCTCTTAGGCTGCAGGGCGTTTGTCCCTGTCAGCCACCGTAGGGGAAAGCCTTCTGCCTCCCTCCTGTTGCCTTAAATAGCTTTATTTTCCCAGCGTTCCTGGAGGCTACGGGAGGAGATAGAGGGATTGATTGAGAGGTGAAGAGATAGGAAAAGCTAATATCACTGTCAATCAACTTCTAATGCAACACCAGCACACACACACGCACACACACTGATTCGCAGACATAAGTCGCTGCAAACACTGACATGCGTTGAGTGCCGCCTGTTGGGACAGCCTGTCTGGGCACCTTGTCTCAACACAGATTTCAGTCTGTGGTCCTCAGAACGTTTCATCATCTCCAACTGGGACGCTGCTTCATTTGTCACTAAGCGGGCTTTCAAACAATCTGATTCAGCAGCGAAAGGGTTCATGAGGAAGGTAATCTGTGGCTGGTTGCAGAATCCATCATCAAAACTCAGGCAGATGCATTCAAATACATTTGACTTATCTGAAATATGTTTCACAGAGTAAAAAAAAAACAACTGATAACACACCCCCCCCACACTTTAGTGCATGCGGCTCAACAACCAGGTTTGCCACCTCTGCTATAGAGCGAATTAACAAGGCCACCAATAACAGCTGCATCTGGAGAATATGATGCTCAAAAAGCAAGAAAACACCAACACGACATACAGAATACTCTGCACTTAGTTAATAGCATCCATACTGTAAGAAAACAAGAAATAATTTGCTCCTTAATTGTTTAAATACTTATTCACTGAATAATTATGCGGTCATTAGTCGATGCAAAAGGTTGTGTGAGATTTTGTCCTTTCAAAAGATTTGACGTCTTAATGTTCAAGTTAGTCTAATGAACACTGTGGTCGGTGTCTGTCAACCAGGGTTGTAATTATGTTCGCTTGTCACTTTTTGACTCTGTCTGTAGCTTAGCAACCTTCCACGGTGATGGAGCTAAAGTTGGCTTTCATTCGAATATTCCCTAGAAATTAAAAAAAAGAAAGAAACTCAGGTGGTTGGTGAAATACTGACTGCAGGGTTGCATTTTCTAAATTGAAGGTCTCATCCGGACACCTCTAAAAAAATCTCTCACACACCTTCCCCACAAATATGCAAATATGAAACTTTTTCAAAAGCATGCTAGAAATATGAACGTGGGTAGGTTGCATAATTACTGTGTGCCGTTAATAAATCAAAACACATGTTTAGGCCACTCCACCCACTGAACTCCCACTGATCTTATTTAAATAGAACGTGCTGTAATTATTATTTTTTTTAAAGGTGCTAAGATATGGTGTGTACACGTTGATGTATTCAGAGTCTATTGTATAACTTTTAAAGATGACTTGTGATTGTGTTGTGCTGTAAGATATTTCTTACATTACATTTAGCTGACACTTTTATCCAAAGCGACTTACAATTGCTATACTGTATACGTCCCACCTCAAAGACATGTGTCATATCCACTGCGCCAACACCACCCCACCCCACCCTCTTACAGCATATGCAATGTATAAATGAGATATGTGTTAAAAGCAGAGGTGTGAGAGATGTTGCACTTGTTGTTGATCTTTGTTTTCTTCTTCATTGTTTGATTTTATGACTTATCCCACTATTCTTAATGCTGCACTATTTGCTTCTCTGTTGCTGCTTTTGTGTATTTTAGTATCCAGAGATCGCAAAAGTGTTCACTTCCAGTACTCAAGTAGAAGTACAGATACTTGTGTTAAAAATACTCTGGTAAAAGTAGAAGTTCTGATTTAACTTCTTTACTCAAGTGAAAGTAACAAAGTACAGGCTTGGAAATGTACTTAAAATAAAAGTAGCCTTGCGAATTACAAGCATTTTTTCATGCAAAGTTAAGGCCTACAACATCCCATGATTATTGTGACTGAGACTCCAGGTTAATAAGATTCTGACTGAGTAGCAACATGAATTCTATTGTGATTCGGTGAGAATTCACAGATCCAGTTTGTCTTTTTTAAATTCCCCTTAACATTTAAAGGAATCTACATGTATGTATAGCATATTCTTATCCAATTAGATTGAATTCGGTATTGATGAGGTGAAAAATAATAACAGTAACTCAACTGAAATCATTTGAAACTACAGCAATGAGCCAATTTTGTAAAATGTAAGGAGTAGAAAATACCGATATTCATGTTAAAATGTAAGGAGTAAAAGTAAAATGTAAAAAAAGAAAGTACATTAACAAAGTATTAGTATTTCCCATCTCTATCACATAGTACAGATACATTTCACACCATAACCAGATTTGTGAATTACCATTAAAACAATGTTTTGACATGTATGTGATTAAGACATTAACAGAGAATAGTAAAAAGCCTAATATGAATTGACTTTAATAATTATGACAAATGGCTTCCTCTATGATAGGACATTAGCTGCTTTTAATAATAAAAAAATATCCATATCTGTCATTTTTGGCCCTTGTATTAGTGCTGTATTGTTTCTTCATAAACTTGTTTATAATATTTATAATAATTACAATTTAAGCCTGTGTTTTGTGCAATAACACCGGCTTAAATTATAATGTGCAAAACTCTGCTGCTACTATTTATTCATTATTACTGTTCACCATTACAACTCCTTAATTATGTAAATACTGTATCATAAAATTCCTTTAGCTATGTAAATACCATACATATCCACACTCCTTTTATTTCTTTTATTTATATTTCTACTCTGATAATTTATATACTTCTTGCAACTGTTACACAGAATTTCCCTTTCGGAGATCAATATCAAGTATTTGTGATTCTGATGAAACGTTTCTGACATAACGCTTCTTTTAGTAAGTGTCATTCGTTTTGTCATGACAAGTTATGGTTATGGTTATGGTTGGGGTTGGGGTTTGTGTGTCATAACTGTGTCATGACAATGTCTTCTCACTCTTCAATACCTTCAATCCCTTCAAGTAAAGTGTTTTTTGCATTTTTTCTTCTTCTTTATTGGCTGTGTCACAGGTGATACCCAATCCGCATAGACGTCTATGTAAACCGTGGTAATAGAAAGGCAATGCACCCAACAGGGTGTTGAACGCACCCCTGTTTCAGTCGGGCTGAACTTGGTCGGGAGAGACAAGTTATTTTTTTGGTTCCATTTGAATTGAGCCATAGATTACTTATATGATGTTTATCAATTTAAAAGATAATTTTCCTAGTCCAAAAAGTCAGTTTCGTCATAAAAGTGTTCATGTATAAAACTGTGAAAATACGTTGTTAGCATTTATTCTGCTGAAGCTGCGATGCTTCTGTGTTTTGTACCCTGATGTAATGTTACTCACATGTTGTTCTTTCACTCCTCGGCTGTTAAAACTTTGCTGAGGTAATGTTACATGTGTTGTGGAACATAGTTAATAGTTATAGTTCATTGAGCGGTTTCACACTAAACTATGTGGTACTATGACAAACCTACGACAAACTGTGACTTTCTTTACTCGCAAAATTATCATTTAAATTGACATCATATGTGTAATTCATGGTTCAGTTTAAAAGGGGTAAAAATGTACTACCAAACACATTTTTTCCAAAACAAGGTCCCAAGAACAACGTCCTCTTCTTTATGGTCCCTGAATACATCCTCACAGAACTGCTAACATGGCTGTAGACTGTTATTGTCATACCGTTTGATTGATTCATATTTCACTCAGATAACGCTGTTGCTACTGCGAGACTTGCAGGAGAAAGTCATTTTTGACGTGTCATGGTCAACATATGGTGTTCTCTCTGCTACTCCATCTGTTTTATTTCGCAGTTCTGCACTGCGTTCATTTTGCTCAAGGTGTGATCCAGGCTCAAAATTCAGCCTAATTACTATTAAATACTAATTATATTACGAGATAACTAAGTAGTGATCATGTGAACAAAGTTGGATATCTCAAGATTCTAGGGTCTCTCTTCTCTCTTAGCTCTGGCTCTGTTTCATTTCTGCTGATTTGAAACAAATCAAATTAAACACAGATGAAGAGCTACAACACTGATTGTGCTTCTTCATTATTGTCCACTAACACCAGCACCAACAGGGCTAAGTGAGACAAAATGGAAACTTTGCCCCTCCGTTGACTAATGGTTTTTATTGCGCTTGCTGTGTTTAATCAGTAGCCACACACACTTGCACACTCACAGAAACCTTGCCTTTGTCTCAATAAGCAGTACATATGAGAACACTTGTTCTCCCTAACCTTGCTTGATATATTATGCATCACAGCTAAGCGTTTTTGTGTGTAAGTGTGCGACCGTGTGTTTCCACCTCGGCAAACAATGCATTATGCAGTGAAACAGTAGGAAGATGCATGGGGTGCTACGAACCTCATTGCCTTGTAAAATTAATGTGTGTGTGTGTGTGTGTGTGTGTGTGTGTGTGTGTGTGTGTGTGTGTGTGTGTGTGTGTGTGTGTGTGTGTGTGTGTGTGTGTGAAAGAGAAGGTCAGTAGGGAATCTGGTGAATTTCTTTTTCAATGTGTTTCATTTCTCTCCAGCCACACTTCAGGGTTTCTGAGAGTGTGAGTTCTTCTACATGTGAATGTGAATACATGTATGTGTGTTGACATATGGAGCTGTGTGTGTAGAAAGCAGACTGATGTACAGTGACAGGGTCGAGAGTGTCGGAGGAGTTAGAAGATCGTCGATTACCTCGCTGCCGCTCTGCTGACTCCACACACTCGTTGTATGCTGGGTGTGTGTTGTTCCTCGCAGAGGGTAGAGATGGGGGCAAAGAGAGAAGGGAACAGGGAAGAGATTGACACTGTGAGAATACATCATTTATCAATAAATTAGAAGGAACATTCAGTCTAGTGATAATTGGTTTGAGGCTTAATCAAGAGATTTCAGTTCGTGACAACCACCACTGAGGTCACCTGTGAACACTAGTTTGCATTGTACAAAAGGAAATACTCAAAAGTCTTATCTTCAGGGTAGTTTACTTATACTTATTTTTTTTATTTCAAAACAGACATCTTTGCTTATTTCATGAATCAGGCTAAACGTTAAACTAGGCAAAAAGTTACTTTCCTACTCAAATCACACTAATTAATACTTTTATATGAACAATGGAAATAAACGACTGCATTAGACTCTTTCATCACATTAATTTGATTTCAAGGCCTGCAACTTCACTGTTTTGAATCAGGCCCTATCTACAAATACTTGAAAAATAATATTTTTTACCTTCCGTTAATAAAGAAAATGCTGTCCACACAACCTTTGTTTTACAAATTAACTCTGTCCACACTAGACCGCTCAGATTCTGAGCCTGCATAGTGAGCTTATTTACTGGTATTAACAAACTAAATAATAGTAGCTATTTTTTCTCTAGTTATACATATGTGATACCTATTTATGTAAGATCTTTCTGGTCATACAGTACGTGGCTGCCTACAATACCGGTAGCTATTGTTACCATCCCCGACAACAATGCTGATGTTGTTTTTGTTTGTGTTTGTGTGTGTGTGTGTGTGTGGCAAATCATGGTTTTTGAGCCCCATTTTGTCACTGCTATGGTGTTGCTACTGTGCCCCCCACCCGATTTGGCCTCAATACTGATGGGACCCATTGCAAGATGGTCTCTAGTAGTTGTTTCTTGCGCATGCTCATTACACAAAGCAGTAATGGGCATGTTCGAATAGAGACAATGGACGTTACAGAGCTCATTGTTTATCAAACATTCTGTTTTAGACGTCCAACAATCTGCACCTTAGAAGGTTTTTTTTTTTTTTTTTTTACTCTTTTGGATGTGGACGAGAGGCCAAATGTACAGGAGAATATCAGTTTTCAAAAATATCTGCATATGTGTAGACAGAGCTTGAATTTCCGTTTACTTATACAGGTTGAGTGACCATGTTTTAATGCTTTTATCAAGAAATCTTTTCAAGTCATTTATGCTTTCTCCCATTAGCAGATTAATATATTTGTTTTGAGGAACTTTCACTACACAATACTGAGCTTGTATAGAAGACCTTTTTTTTGCATTGCAACAATCAAAGGACTACCTACCCCAGAGAAATAATACTTTAAAAAAGCCTTAAGATAATCATGAGTCCTTATAAAAGAGAGGCATTTATGTCAAGCTTTAACTCACAGGACCCCTGTGCAGCCAGCAGAGGAGGAAGAGTGGAAAATGAAAAGGTCTCTGTTGTAACCACCCACTGTAGTCGTGATAATAATGATCAGAAATGGCATGTGCCTTGCTTTTGAAATAATGACACTGATAGATAAAGGCGGCGCATTGCTTCCTCAGCCAGTTACTGTAATAAACGAAGAGAAATTGAAGGAGATGATTCAGTAATACTCAGATTTGTTACACAGAACTTCAGTGCACAAAATCTGAGGACGTACAGTGGTGTGAAAAAGTGTTTGCCCCCTTCCTCATTTCATGTTCCTTTGCATGTTTGTCACACTTAAGTGTTTCGGAACATCAAACCAATTTAAACAATAGTCAAGGACAACACAAGTAAACACAAAATGCAATTTGTAAATGAAGGTGTTTATTATTAAAGGTGAAAAAATCCAAACCATCATGGCCCTGTGTGAAAAAGTGATTGCCCCCTTGTTAAAACATACTATAACTGTGGTTGTCCACACCTGAGTTCAATTTCTCTAGCCACACCCAGGCCTGATTATTGCCACACCTGTTCACAATCAAGGCATCACTTAAATAGGAGCTGCTTGACACAGTAAGGTCCACCAGAAGATCCTTAAAAGCTACACATCATGCCGAGACCCAAAGAAATTCAGGAACAATTGAGAAAGAAAGTAATTGAGATCTATCAGTCTGGAAAGGGTTATAAAGCCATTTCCAAAGCTTTGGGAATCCAGCGAACCACAGTGAGAGCCATTATCCACAAATGGCGAAGACATGGAACAGTGGTGAACCTTCCCAGGAGTGGCCGGCCGCCCAAAATTACCCCAAGAGCGCAGCGACGACTCATCCAAGAGGTCACAAAAGACCCCACAACAACGTCCAAAGAACTGCAGGCCTCACTTGCCTCAGTTAAGGTCAGCGTTCATGCCTCCACCATCAGGAAAAGACTGGGCAAAAATGGCCTGCATGGCAGAGTTCCAAGGAGAAAACCACTGCTGAGCAAAAAGAACATCAAAGCTCGTCTCAATTTCTCCACAACACATCTTGATGATCCCCAAGACTTTTGGGACAACATTCTGTGGACCGATGAGACAAAAGTGGAACTCTTTGGAAGGTGTGTGTCCAAGTATATCTGGCGTAGAAGGAACACTGCATTTCATAAAAAGAACATTATACCAACAGTAAAATATGGTGGTGGTAGTGTGATGGTCTGGGGCTGTTTTGCTGCTTCAGGACCTGGAAGACTTGCCGTGATAAAAGGAACTATGAATTCTGCTGTCTACCAAGAGATCCTGAAGGAGAATGTCCAACCATCTGTTTGTGTACTCAAGCTGAAACAAACTTGGGTTCTGCAGCAGGACAATGATCCTAAACACACCAGCAAGTCCACCACCGAATGGCTGAAGAAAAACAAAATGAAGACTTTGGAGTGGCCTAGCCAAAGTCCTGACCTGAATCCTATTGAGATGTTGTGGTATGACCTTAAAAAGGCCGTTCATGCTCGAAAACCCTCTAATGTAACTGAATTAGGACAATTCTGCAAAGATGAGTGGGCCAAAATTCCTCCAGGACGCTGTAAAAGCCTCATTGCACATTATCGCAAACGCTTGGTTGCAGTTGTTGCTGCTAAGGGTGGCCCAACCAGTTATTAGGTTTAGGGGGCAATCACTTTTTCACACAGGGCCATGATGGTTTGGATTTTTTTCACCTTTAATAATAAACACCTTCATTTACAAATTGCATTTTGTGTTTACTTGTGTTGTCCTTGACTATTGTTTAAATTGGTTTGATGTTCCGAAACACTTAAGTGTGACAAACATGCAAAGGAACAGGAAATGAGGAAGGGGGCAAACACTTTTTCACACCACTGTAGATACTGTACGCAGTTCTATTGGATGAGTTGCTAATGCCAATGTGTACCCCTTACACTACAGAATATCTGTTCTAACATTGTTTACACCTGGGTGATTTTACAGGCTGCTAAGTATTTAAATTAATCAGGTCAGTTGGAGATAAGTCATTACAAAACACTGTGAAAGTGAACTGAACGGCTTTAAAAGATTGGCCTGGTGATATTCAGTGTTTTTCTTATTGTCTATGTCAAATGTTTTTTAAAGTTCCCATATCAGACTCATTTTTGTGTTCATACTTTTATTTTGGGTTTCTACATGAACATGTTTACATCCTTTAATGTTCAAAAACACTTTATTTTTCTCATACTGTCTGTCTGTATTTACCTTTATTCATCCTCTGTCTAATACGCTCCGTTTTAGTTCCTGTCTCTTCAACACTAGAAGTGCCGGGATTCCATAACTACTAGAACTGCTGTGAGCGGTCATTTTTACCGCCAGATTCCAAACTCTATAATCTCTCATGATAAATACCTAATTGCAATATTAATGCATGTATTGTGTTAGGATATCTTTAGAAAAACAAAATAATTTAACAATTTAACAAGTTTAATTATACACTTCAGTAGCACAGGTGTTTTAGTAATTCATATCATGGCATAGTAAAACGTAATTATTTCATAGGCTACATTCATATCTGAAAAATATGGTATACTATTTTACTGCTGGTGCACTCCTTAGAGAGGATGTGTGCAATGATTCCAGCTTGTTTGAGGATGTATTTATTGTGGTAGCCTACGTTACCGACTCTGTCTTTGCCTTCGGCCCATCGGTGATTCCCACACTTGTTACTCAACTCCGCTTATGATGTTTCAGACAGACGCTGATAGTTACTAAGCAACCAGTATGGATCTTCAACCGGTAAAAGTAGGTAAATAGGTAAAAGTATAGTATTTTAAATGAAAATATAGACTATTTTAGGAAAACTCAGGTACCACCAGGATTGTATTTTTTTATCCAGCAAAGTTATTACATATATTAATTTCAAAACGGTCAAAATGACCGTCATGTCTGTACTAGTGTTAAGCCCCCCTGTCAAAAAATGTCCAGGTCTGCAACATCAGTGTTTGTCGTCTTTAAACCATCGTTGCAGTCGGGGAATGACTTTAACGGCACTCTTGTAGCACTTCTATCAAAAATAGTATAGTTGTGACATCACAACCGTGCAGAAGTCCAGACGGCTCGTTTAAAGGCACAGTTTCAGAATACAGGCTGCGTGCATTTCTCTGTGGATTGAGTGTTTTGATACTCATAGTATTCATATAGCACTTCAACCTGCTCTATAATAAAAAAAAAGAAGACATGGGAATCTCCCTTTTTACAATATGTGACCTTTAATCCGCACTTCAAAATATTCCCCACCAAATTCACTTTTTACTCTCTTTAGTATTGTTTTCTAAGAATTGCAGCATCCAGCTATGGTAGGAAATGACTGAGCCAGTTTTAAAGATTTTTGTTTCAATTTAATAGTAGTGCCACAGAACGGGTAGTGAAGTAGAAAGTGATTGAGGTTTGGTGTTTTCATGGGAGAAAAACATATACAGTGTATGTAAATAGCACCAGCTGTATGACAATACACTGCTTAGGGACTTTCAGTATCGATTTGCCCATATTCACAGTGTACATGTGGTTAGTATGTTAGAGTATTTTATACAACATGAACAAACAAACACTTCCACAGTGACACAGAGATGTCAGTTTATTCACCTACATAAGTATGAAAAGTTTATTATAAAAACCTGAACTGCTACTGCAGTAATAATATGCACATCTTTTGTAATAAGATTCTCACTGAGCTGTCATATCATACTTGTGAATCCGTGTTTTTCTCACCCTCCTCCTCCATCTTTTTTCATCCCAATTAGTTTCTGCTCATGCAACTTTTATGTAACCTCAGGGAATGATGAGGTGACTCTGATTACATTTAAAAAAAAACAAATCTATCTCAGTATCTTTCTCTGTTGTCCTGTGCTCACTTTTGGCTCCAGATAACAAAGCTCCCCTTCTACAGTAATTAATTGCTCAGAGCCTCAGAAGCTTGCACAATTATTGTGTGTGTGTGTGTGTGTGTGTGTGTGTGTGTGTGTGTGTGTGTGTGTGTGTGTGTGTGTGTGTGTGTGTGTGTGTGTGTGTGTGTGTGTGTAAAAATTCAGTTCTATTCTGACCAAATCATTGACAAATATACTGTCAATTTGACTTTGTAATTAGTGCTGTACATCCTGTATGGAAGTTAATTACTGTCAAAACTATTAAATATGCACACTACAAATTCAAAATAATATGCAAGTCAGAAAATGCAAGAAAGTCAGATTTATCAGAGCTTTTAGAAAAGTCAGTTTCACTGTTGGAACAACGACTCGGATGTGATGTTAATTTACAAGACGGAAACTCTAACTCCGATATGATATGAATGTAGCATTAGCCTGCCAGCAGCTATCAATAAAACATGGAAACACAAAAATACCTTGACACTATTTGTGTTTCCAGTTTGACCTATATGACATTGTCTAGTCCTTGAATGTTTTGTCATTCCTCAAATTTTTGGTCTTCAAAGAACGTCCTCATCCCTCATGCCAATCAGTATAAATTTGCTAACAGTAGGGGGTGGGAGGCATCATTTCACCAGTTTCCTCAAAATGCAATCAGTGGTTAATCAGATAGTCTGCATCATACAAGGACAAAGTTATCATGCCTGAAACTAAATCTATGAATGATGATGGTAGCGCTTACCTCTTGGGCTGTAATTTTCAACATGACAGGATAAAGTGGTGAGAAAAGACTAATCTGTACGTTCATCATCCCCAAAGTGAAAATCAATGAGACGGTGAAAAAGAAAAGAGAATCCGGGAGGTTAAAGGGGCTTTATGTAACTTTCAGTTGTGTTGATTTTAGTGGTCACTTTGGACAAAAGCGGTAGTGTTTTTACCATACCTGCTATCATAAAGGTCTTTTCTTTACGGTGCTTTATTGCCCACTGTCTATTACTGAGTTAGCGTTACCAGGAGGTCATATAGTTGCGATGAATGTTTTGTTCAGACAGGAAATCATTGATTTACTATCACATACAGTATAGTAAATGCTCTAAGCTCAAAGGTGGTCAAACGGGTGGAGGATTGAGTGAGGTATATGGACGTGGAAGACCTGAGAGTACTGGTGGGTGTGTTGATGTGAACTAAAGCGGGTATCACTGTCAAAGCCAAAGCATTAAGCGTTTGTTGAACCAACCAACTTAGTAATAACTTATAACATAGCACATTTTATGATACCCACAGACCTTTTACACAAGTCAAGAAAATAGTAGGCCAACACAAACACGGACTGAAAGGCATAAAGCGTCCATGCTAAATGGAAGTGGGGGGGGGGCGTAATTTAATGTTTGGTTTTGAATCATTTCCAATCCTGTAATTGTCTCCATCTGTTGAAAGCCTGACACATTATTGTTGCCTTTGACTTTCCTTTTCCCTTTTAGCTTTTAGTTGTTCTTCGTTTAATTTCCTTCTTTCCTGTGATGGCTCGGCCCCAGTATCAGCCACAACTACAGCAGGTAACTTCTAAAATAACATTAAAATACAATTAGGCCGCTATAAAGAAATCTCCTGCTATCTTTTACCTAGCTCCGCTGGCTGGATATGCTAACACAGGCTTTTCTGGTGTTAAAAAGAAATTTGTGACCCATCAGAATGTGTTACTGTAGAGCCGGTCTACCTGCCCCAATCATTCTGTGACTTCACGGAAAAATCGGACCTGGGCATATGCCTTAATAAAACCTGTATAAAAATAGCTTTCTTTTCACGGTTAGTCATGGTTGGTGTTACAGGTCATTTAAGACCATTGTATGAAAAATGACAGAGCTTTAGAAACATTAAAAAGTTATATATACCCCCTTTAAGCAAAATCCAGAATACAAAAACATTAAATACTCCAATATATTCCAAGCAGTTCTCACCCTAAACCCAAACTAAACACAGCACAGACAGATTCTCCTCAACACCAACTCAGAGTCTTTGAATAGTGTAATCAACATTTGTATAATCATCCCTGTTTGACTTTATTAAAGGCTCTCCTGTGAGCTGGCCCCACGCTGATCGATGTAATTAGACTCTCAGTCATATTAGACAGAGAGCAATCATGCTTCTTGTTTTATTTTGGGCTTTCACTTCATAAAGTGAAGAAGACTATTCTAAATTACAATGTGCTACAGAGCAATCGATAGGTTATTATGATCATTACGTACTGGAGAATGTCAGATCCTGCAAATCAAATTTGGTAGTTTTTCAGTTTCAGTTCATTTGAAAGTACTGGCGTTTGTTAGTTAAGAGTTGAAAGTGGTCGATAATTTGTATGAAGACAAAAAAGTCCTCAAGGCCAGTTTGACGCTAACCGTTTAGCTTTTAATGTTTGGGTGTTACACGTGCATTGAGTTTTCTGGCACTCAGCTGTGAAAGCATCATTTAGGGGTTCAGTGTTGACCAGTTTGATTGATTTACTTCAACACTTTCTCGGTTCATAGGAATATCCAGCTTGGTCTTATAGCTCCCCCTAGTGGCTGATCTGTTGATTTAAGTATTTTATTGTACTTTTGTCTATTTTTTGGGTCTTTTTGTATTTTGTGGTACATATATTTGCCAAACGTGCTCTATAAATAAACATGTTGTAAGACTTTATATTAGAGGAGACTTTTATTCAAAGCTTTACACAAGATTGAATCAACAGGAGCAGCATAACACTGAATGGACAGATTGTCATGGTTACATCTACATAGAAAAATAACAAGCGAATCAGGCACAATGCAAAAGCCAACCGAAAGGGGAGACAACAATTACAAGTACAACTACAAAAAAAAAAAACTTCATGAAACACAAACACATCTAAAGTCTGAATCACTTCCAGAGGATCTTTATGGCTTGGTCAAAGTAAAAATCAAGGTAAAAATGTTAAGACGAGTGAATATTTTCTATTTCATTCTATACTTATAAAGTTGTCTGTGGGCAAATGCGTCCAGCAGTGTTCTCTACTGGCAAAAGCAAACATCTCAATTATTACAAAAACATCCCATACAATAAACATTACTAACTTTACAATATGGCTGTCATTTTTGGTCTCTTTAATCAAATTTACATCTCGTGTCAACAATTATTTCACCAAAGATCGATTCATAAAACTGCATACAGTATTTACATTTTAAGTACAAAACCGTTATAGCCATAGGAAAACCCCACCCAGCTGCATCAATTCCCAGAAACTTGCAGAAAATAATTACATGATTATTTTTCAGCTCGGAGAGGGATCAACAGTTTAACCAAAATTTGTTTAGGTAAGGTAGAAACAACTTTTATATACACAGTGAACTCTCATTGAAACAGACCGTAACAACTCAGACCAGATTTTACAACATTGACTCCACCACTGTGTTCTTAAAGCCAAAACTTTTAATACTTAATAAAGAGAATTCTCTTGGAATATTTCTTGGTAATTTTCATGTAATTGTGAACTGACTGACAGTAAAATTACAGTGCTCCTTCAGGGTGGGTGGCCTTTGTCACTGCAAACAAAGCACAGCATAACTCCACCCTAAAAACCTTGCGATAGAATGTTTTTTAGTTTAGTTTCACTGCCACCAGTCACGTTAGAATAGAATATTTATTGGTCATTGCTTCACAGACAATGAAAAGCTGTTTGAAACTATCAATACTGATTGCCAGTGTAAGCCTATAATCTATGCCAAACACCATTTGGTTACACTGTACAAAACAGGTGAAAATATGAGCTATTTTGAGATGTAACAGAAGCTTTTCTTTGATTTCTGAGATATTACATGTACTGTGTGGT
>JABXJD010000984.1:0-127418 GCA_013375575.1 Percina caprodes
TTTCCCCAGACCTGTCCAAAGATGGGGCTGACAGGAGCAAGAAGTTCACCGAAATTCAGAGGAAACTACATGCAATTGTTTTTCACTTTACCTTGGGATTCCCCCGCTTTACTAGATTTATGTTTTTGTTATGTTTTTTCATGTTTTGTTTGAATCATAACAACAATAATAATAATGATATATATATATATATATATATATATACATACTATATGTGTGTATATACTGCATATATATACTGTGTATGTAGGGTGTATATATATATATATATATATATATATATGTATGTATATATACTGTGTATATATATGTACATATACAGTATATATAATATGTATGTTATCTGAGGGCGCCTTTCAGGACACTGTCTTATCTAGTAAAATATGTTCCCAGTCATCTAGATTTCAACATTTATAGATATTGTTTTATTAAATGTTTGAGTTATATTATAATGTTGGTTTTGTCTTGTACACCTTGATAATGCTGCATAATGTTTGCTCATACACTGGTACATCTTTATCTCTCTGATCCCTTTTTTAATTCTAACCAGGGATGTAGTGCTGCCCGGGTGCAAGTGAAGGAATGGAATAGTTGCAGTTTGCATAATCTGGTTGAAATTCATACGTTTTTAAGAAGATTAAAAAGTCACTAAATCATATGTCATGCAAGAGAAAAAACAAATGAAATGGTCAAATTTTTATATTGATATTTAAGTTGCGATGATTGATTCACAATATCAATTCATGCATTGAGTAACATGCAAGAAAATATTCCACCTTAAAGTTGACATATTATGCTTTTCTATCCTAATATTAATATCTTCTATAACAGACGCGATGGCGGTATCCACATCTCAATTCTCTGAATTCAACCCAAACGCTCTTTGGTGACGTGGTTGATTACGTTACTGTTGATCATCTTCGTATAAAGACCGCCCTGATAATTTGAACAGTTCTGGTTCGAGCATAGTAGCTCCATAACGGATCACGTCCAGACTGAACTTCCCGACCTCAAGTATTGTGTGTGTGGATAACTTTGGCTGGCATCCAGGCTAATGATTTTCCGTATTTTCTGTCATATCAAAAATGTGATAATGTCGGATTTTAATGTCAAACGTGGCCAAAACAAATAATGAGGTAAATGTATTTTAGATAAATTGTCGTGAGCTAAAACATTTAGATTTACAACAGTTTTTTCTACTCTGGGGGAGTGTTACGCAACACTTAGCCAACCTTCTATGATTGGTCATCTGCTGCAGGTAGGCAGGACTGGAGTCTATTTTCCTTCCTGTCAGTGGCGTCACATAACTTTTCACCGTCTAGTTACTCGTAACTTCCATCAGAACACTGGCACCCCTGATACGCTCCAGAGTAGTAAATTATACAGTGTCACAGATGATTAATCCAATGCTAATTTATCCAGCTAGTACACCCTGGTCTGTCTGCCTCACTCCACTGGCGCAGAGAGACTTCAGCCGGGATGACAGCCCCTGAACATATAGCTAGCTAGTTACTGTTAACCCCCAGTCAGCTAACAGCCAGCCAATTTCCTTACAGCAATCCGAGCCCGGCCAGCAATAGAGGCACTAATAGAGGGGGCTCTGGCCCCTTGGAAAGTGCGCACAACGGCAGGGGGCCCATAGCAACTGGCCTATTGCGCCGTTCAGCACGTCCTGGCACCACGGCAGTTGCCAAGCGGGCCTCACAGCGGGCCTCGCAGAGCCTTCAGTTGCAAGTGCTCCTCTCCTGTGGAATCAGCTCACAGTCTGGGTTTTGGAGGCAGACACCGTCACCACATTTAAGAGTAACCTTAAAACATTGTTAAAACAAAATCATGGTTGCAGCTGTCACCGTGGTCTTGCTACACGTCCTGCAATGCCCTGTTACATCCTGCTACACTCTGCGGTGCCCTGCTATGCCATGAACTACTACAAACTACTATTTGTAGTCACTGTTCCATTATCTTTTACTGTGACTGTTATTGCCACTTTTCATTACACCCCCAACCGGCCCTGTCAGACACCACCTACCAAGAGCCTGGGTCTGTCCAAGGTTTCTTCCTAAAAGGGAGTTTTTCCTCGCCATTGTCGCAGTACATTTTTGAGTGAACTACTAGAGCTGTTGTATCATTGTGAATTATAGAATGTGGTCTAGACCTAAACTATATTTAAAGTGTCTTGAGATAACTCTTGTAATTAATTGATACTATAAATAAAAACTGAATTGAATTGAGAGTGCTAGCGCTTATTAAAAACTGGGAGATGAACAACGGGTCTGCCCATGTTATATACAGTATCTGCGTACGTAGTTGATGCCTGTGCTGGACGCAAGAGTGCGAAAGAAAATGGGGATCAACCCAATAGTGTCAGGTCTTAGAGGGTGAAGCCTATACAAAATAGAACAGAGAGTTTGACCTCCAGGATCTGTAAGCTAAGGTGGCTGTGACAGACAGAGTTACGGCACGCACAGAGAGGAGAAGGGTATGTATGGACTTATCTAGCTCTGGGGGATACAGTGAATAAGCTAAAGTCCCAATAAGTCGGCATGTTCCTTTAAACTTGCTATCGTAGGAACGGTGGTTTGAAACAAGCCGCAACTTTAACAAATAGCAATACACCGCTGCATGAAACAAAGTGCTGACTAGCTGCTGATATTACTATATGGATAACGAGGTGAGACAAAGAAAGACAGATAATGTTGTTGACAATAACCAACCTTTTTTTCTGTCTGTCCATCTAGTCGTGTCTTGCCCTGACCCTGGAAAGGTGGATCACAGCAGACGGGTGCTGTCAGGTTCCCATTTCACCGTGGCTTCAACCATCCAGTACATCTGCAACAAGGGCTTCATTCTGTCTGGAAACAGCCTGCTCACCTGCTTCAACCGTGGCTCCTCAGGCCCCAAGTGGAACCAGAAGCTGCCTAAATGCCTGCGTACGTACATGTTTAATTGTTTCTCAAGGCCTACGTAGCTTCACCAAAAACTTAATTTAAAACATGAGACACTAAGATTTCATGTAGTTGTCAGCCAGGTTGCCTGTCTGATCAATCCCAGCCACTTAATGCAGGGATAGGCCAGGTGTGTGGAGGTGTAAAAGTAGTATGCAGGATTGGAACTTTTTATGTCGCTTTTTATGTGTACAACTGAGTGCAACACCAGAGTGACTGTGTACCATTTGTATAATTAGCAGTCATGTAAGCAGTAGAATATTAAAATTGTTTTCTTTTACTCACACACACTTACATATACACACACGTCTTATTATTTTACATCTACATGCAACAGTTTTGTGTTGAATGTTATATGTTTTAGAATTTAACTGTACATATTTCTGACTTATCAGGTGAGCCTTCTCTAAGCCGTTTATTTATTTAATTTATTTAGTAACTGTGATGGAAATGTTTTCAGTCTTTTAGTGATTTGAATGTGCACCAGCTGTCCGCAGTGCCTTGACCTCCTGCCACTCCTTTTTTCTGATAAAGCTGGCAAGCTAAATGTGCGTCAGTCTGATCAAAATATAATTTCCTCTTCAAACAGCCTTGAAGGCATTAACCTCATTTGCATGAATGTCTCATACTCTGCCTCACTTACTTTCCAAGTGGAGACATTTGTTCAATGGCACTGACTAATAATTAATTTAACCGGACAACGGAAATTACTTTGGAGAAGACACGTCAGGTCATTGTTATGCATGAGATAGAGATAATGAGCAAAAGACAATTATTATGTCTAAAATGTGGAAAATTCTACTTTCAAAAATTCAGGATAGAACTGCAGAGAAGGAAGTGTCATGATGTGAAAGTGGAACTGTCTATCAGATATCACAGACAGATTTCCATTCCTAAGACTATGTTCACACTTGGTGTCTTTTTTTAAGCCGCCAGCGTCTGTTTTACATTATAATCCTATGGAGTAAATTGTGAGCGCTTTTTAAAGTGCTTTTTCTGAAAAAAATTCCTTTTTTGATGGCCGACCAATGACAAGCGGAGTAGCCAGACCTGTCGTTTCCAAAAGAAAAAGAAAAAATGGATTAGGAGCACAGTGAGTTATACGCTTATTTTCTCTTACAGTAATACATCCATGGGTATGACCAGGTGCTCTCTGTACTGGGAACACGCTTTTTTTTATTTAATGTTAGCAGCACCACTCTCTCTTTCTGTTCTTTCTTTGGCTCGCTCCACTGCGTAGTTAACGTTAGCACCGCTCCACATAGCGCTCTAGCTAGGATGTAGGACTACTACATTACACACAGTAGGACTACTGTATCACTTGTTGTTATAGCAAAAAAGACGCCTGGCTGCTTCATGGAATAAAAACGCTGCCAGCTTTCTTTTTTTTTTCTTTTTTTTTTTATACTACAAAAGCACCCTAGTCAACCTTTTTTTGTCAATAAAGACTCCCAAGTGTGAACATAGCCTAATTGAATTTTCCTTCAATCTACCTACTTTGAGTTCTTGAAAGACTTGAAAGTACACATGACATTATTTCATTTCCTTCTATGGTGATCACTATTTCAGTTGGGGCCCAATTCTGACTGGCACAATAACATTTAGTGACAAATCTTAGTACGTTTTGGTGATTTTGAAGTTCAAAGACTTCTAAGTGTCTTCGTTAAAGCTGATATCTATGTCCCATAATGCAATTGCTTCAACAGCATTTCAATTACTGTATTTCAGCGTATTAGTAGGACCTGCTACAGACTCAAGTTAATTAATACAGTAGCCTATAGCTGATGAGATGTCTGAGTATTTTGACCTGCAAATCAGCTAAACCTGTGTGTGTGTGTGTGTGTGTGTGTGTGTGTGTGTGTGTGTGTGTGTGTGTGTGTGTGTGTGTGTGTGTATTTACCTCACACTGTTTATGACATGGAAGTTAATTTTTTTTTACACTTATCTGATATTTAAAAAAAGTCAATCTAACCTTCTGCTAATACAATTTGTGCACCCATTTTATTGATATATTTAGAGTAATTTTTCTACAATCATTCTTTTTGAAACTGATTTCCTCAGGGGTATTTTTACCTTTTTACCATGGCTGATATACAACCTCAGTGACAGAGCTCGACAGTAACGGTTGCCCGGTTGCCCTTGGTAACAAGAATGAGTCACTTGGTAACCATTTCATGGCCTCTGGTTGCCCTCTTTGGCAACCACCTGTTCAATATTTGTGTTTTTCTTAATATATAAAAACAAATCAAAACTTACAAAACTGGAAAATCTTATTTCAAAAGAATTTAATTTGGATTTTATTTGGATGTCTCTATAAAGTATAAACACTACGTTTGTGCGCTAAATTCAGCTGTTGTGAGATCGTTTTCCACACACGTGTTTGTCGTGAAAAGATAGCTACAGGCAAAGCTATTTTCTGTTCACGTTAACGGCGTATGTTAAAATCCGGTGCTAAGATAGCACCCATACCCGGTATCTACCAGACGGAATAACATCGCAGATTTGAGTGCCTCATTAAGGTGCCACCTAAATGTCTACGCTGCTCTCTGATACTCCGAAACAGACAGAGGCTACAGAAGCATCGCTACATGTCACGCTAGTAAACACTGATAACACATTACACTTGGCAACAGGTAACGTTAGCTAGTAGCTGGATTAAACACATTAAAATGCTGACAGCTAAACGGTGTAGTGTGACTGTATTTCACTGTAGAGGAGTCCAACCGCGGGACCTACAACAGTCAGCCTCTAAAGCTATGAGCTAAAAGACACAAACTAGCACTGGGTCACTGCTGTTGTCGGAAAAACAAAACAGTCGGGACAAAATGTTGCATTTACTTAAAACTGGCGAACCTCGTGCTGCAGTCAAATTGTAAAATACCCTTTTCTCTTTTAACAGGACATGACTGGTGAAAGACGTAATAATTGTTAAAAGTTTTGAGCCCCCCTTTTGTGCTGATCCAAAAATTGACCCCTCTGTGACTCAGAACTGTGATCCGATCCATGAGTTCTGTGCACCTCTATTTGAGAGGGATGGGAAATTAAATTGCAAGCCATTGTCTCATTGTTTCATAAACATAAACATAAAGGGCTTATTTTTTACATTTTCACCCCAACCCAAAGTCGCACATAGAGTATAACATTGTCAATTATTTGTACACACACAAATGTCAGTAACACATAATGCAATTAGATGAATATGTGGGCCAAATGTACACACATATGTACATATCTATACAGGGGCATATGAACAGGACAGAAGAAATGAGAAATATAACTAAATAAAAGAAAAAGCAAGAAAATTATTAAGGGAAAATTAAACTAGAAATCCCTCTACTGTCGTTAAAGCACAGCGACAATGGCACACCAGCAAGGATGCAAATCGATCCAAAACAAGCTGTTCTCATTAGGGGCTGAGCACCCCCCCCCCCAAAGGTCTGGTCCTAGACTCACCCCTGCTGCTACTTCATACTCCACTCCACTACACCTCAGAGGGGAATATTTCAATATAAAAAGTCCTAATATTTCAAGATGAAAACTTCTAATATTTCAAGATATGAAGTCCTAATATTTCAAGGTAAAAAGTCCTAATATTTCAAGGTAAAAAGTCCTAATATTTTAAGATAGAAAGTCCTAATATTTCAAGATAAAAAATCCTAATATTTCAAGGTAAAAAGTCCTAATATTTCAAGATAGAAAGTCCTAATATTTCAAGATAGAAAGTTCTAATATTTCAAGATAGAAAGTCTTAATATTTCAAGATAGAAAGTCCTAATAGTTTAAGATAAAAAGTCCTAAAATGTCAAGATAGAACGTCCTAATATTTCAAGATAGAAAGTCCTAATATTTCATAATGTTGTAGTGTTTACTGAACTACATTTATCTGACAGCTTTTGCTTTATTGCTTTAGGCTCGTTTCTGCAACAGCTCATTGAGTATCGGATACAATAAAAACTATTGAGGAAATATTTTCCTTTGACATTAATGCAGTATTAAACAAGATCGCTGCAGTCAGCAGTAGAGAAACAAGCTACAGTGTAAGTTAATAGGATAATTGTCCATGTATTTACATTCATAAAAGTGCTCGTTTTGCTACTGACAGACTCAGATTAATATTCTAAGTATCTAACAACATTATGGAAAGGATTTCTAAGGTTGACCTTTCTTTTAAAGATTGAGATCCTTTTTTAAAAACATAAAAGTCAGCGAAATTGCATTTGCTAAAGCCACCAGACTCCATGTAAATAATCAGTTATTTTAACATCGTAAAATACGGCTTCTAAAACCTCTCTGAGCTCTGAGCAGCGCTGGCTCTGGCTGTCTTGAGGCTGTGTGTGTAGGCTGTGCGACTATATGCTACGTTTGGTCAGTGTTTTCTTTCTTTCATTCCAATATCGGGTCTGTCAGTCACAGTGAAATCCGGGGACATTTCCGGGGACAGATCCTGCCGGGGACAGGTTACCAAAACCGGGGAAGGTCCCCGGAAACCGGGGAAGGTCCCCGGAAACCGGGGTCGTCTGGTCACCCAACACTATAGATCATATATTATTTGAATTTATCTAAAATTTACTTAGGAGGACTCAATGCTGCGCATGTCCTTCATGCTGTAGTGACCTTAACTTAGTAATGTAATTAACCATGGACCCCCAAACAGACTTGAATTTGGACATTTTTATCTTGATAGAGAGATGCCAATCACTCTCAGCAGATTGGACTAACTATACGTAATCTGAAGGAAGTCTGGACAGTAGTAACATCTTCCACTGGCCCAACTGATGTTAAAAAAAAGATTGTTAAGAAATATTGATTGAACATTATCATATTTGACTCCATTGCACATTTCCTTCCATTTTTCATTTCTGTCTTGTCAACCTGACATGTTTCTCCTCTTTAACTCCAGCGGAGACTTTCGAGCCCTGCAGTCACCCAGGAACACCTACCTATGGGATCCCCAGCTCCAACAAGCTCCACTTCCAGGCTGGAGAGAACCTCTACTACTCCTGTCTAATTGGCCATCAATTGCTGGGTGAGCCTGTTCTCCACTGTGTCCCTGGACACCCATCCCACTGGAGTGGGTTGCCACCTGTCTGCAAAGGTGAGGTACTGCAGCCTGATGTCTCTACTACATTGTCAGGTCAACTTCAGTTATACACAAGGCCAAGGGTCCTTAAAAACCTGTTTCTTAAAATACATGATCTAACACAAGACAAGAAAATATATGAAATTCTAAATAATTAATAATATATAAATATACATAAATGTTGCAATAAGTAACAATTTTGTTCAGCTTAACTCAGCTGGTTACATTCAGCAGTCGAGACAACTAAGTCATTTAATTGGTTGAAGAGTCTATGGAAGCAAAACATGAACTGGAACTATCTTGTGCACACAGTGTTCAAACACTGTCTCAAAAATGTCTCTTGCTTCTCAACAACACAACAAAACAAGTCAGTTGCAAAAACTCGGGAGACGCAGCTCATATGATGACAGGACGTAGTTTTGTCAAGTATAGTTCTGTAGTGCGCTTGCATGCAGTGTAAAATCAAAACTAACCGGCTCAAATGTTTACGATGGAACAAAAACATGAACCTTGGTCTGGACCTTGGTTCGGACTTTCAGGTTTGAAAAGGCCCTTAAACTGGTTTTAATCCTACTTAACTAAAGAAATTAGTTAGACTGGGTAAAGGAAGCTGTCTTAATCCCATGGTATTCTTCTTATTTACTGTATGCTTCTATTAGGTCACACCATCAACAAGTTTGATAGATATTTCCATAGTTAAGCAGATAATGACAATTATACACATCTGTTGAGCTTAAAAACCTAATAAGACAAGTTAATCCAGACCCAGACTATGAATACTACACGTTATAAAGTGTAAAGTTTTCTATTTTGAAATTTAAAAAAATGTGATCAATAAATCGTTAGTGTTGTTAAATATAGATTATTCAAAGTGATCCTGTCCTGAGATAAATGTGATTTTAAAGTGGCTTATTTCCCTAGCATAGTCATGGCAGCGTTAACTGCTGGAGAGTGTTGTGTGTTGTTGGGCCATTCCACCGAACGGGTGCCATTTGCTTGTGGTAACTCTTTCAAAATAATTTTTTTAACACTGAATCTAATAACACATATTTACCTATTGTGTGTAGTGTGTATATATGTGTATTGGTCAATCTCAGGCAACTTTATTTGCCAAAGCTAGTTGCATTTTTTTATTTGAGTAACAGGACTGAGTTTTTAGCAAAGACTTGGCAAATACCTAAAATACATATGGAGTCACATAATAATGAAAATAAAGATTTATGAAGGATTGTTATTATAATATTATAAAGTATACATTATTATTAAATGTTAATTTGTTATCAACAATTGTTCTGGACCACTGACCTTTAATAAAATCAGATGCTGACCTTTGAGTAATAAGTTTCATGATAAAACAATGGATGTGTGACTTTTTATTTTTTTTTAAACCCAACCAATTAAAACAGAGATACGGCTGCTAGGACCTAAATGCAAAAGAGACACACTTTGTAATAAGCTTGGGGATCTGGCTCACCAGACCAAATCAGAAGTCTTGATGTCATTTTGGACTCTGATTTAAGCTTTGAGGCCAATATTAGTGACAAGGACTGCTTTCTTCCACCTCAGAAATATTGCCGGGTGCTTGTCGGGCAATTCTTAATATAGCAGAGTGCTGAAAATTTGATTTATTCTTTCATTGCCAGCAGGTTGGTCTATTGTAATTCACTCTTCACTGGCCTAACAAAATAAGCTGTTGAAAACTGCAGCTGGTTCAGAACTGTGCACTGGCTCCTAATTTCGTTAAGAATTGATTTAAGGTAGTTTTAATCTTTAGTGATTTGTATGTTTGTATTTGTACTACTTTTATTTGTGTACATTTTTATTTTATATTCTTTTATTCTATTCCTATTAAAGGAGAATTCCGGCCAATTTTTATGTTAATCTTGATCGCTATAAATATGCGAGTATTTTAGATTGAATAAAAACCCGACCTGAATCGGTGCAGACAACACGGAGCAGCTGCAGCTACGTGTACAAGCTTCCACTGAGCTAACACGGCAGTTAACGGGGCAAGTTTTAGAGTGCCTTTGTGCCTCTTAACAGACAAAAGTGTGTTCAGCCAGGCTTTTGTGAAAATCATAACGCAGCAGTTCCGTGTGTTTTCCGTGTGCCTTCCAAAGACACTCTAAAACTTGCCCTGTTAACTGCCGTTTTAGCTCAGTGGAAGCTTGTACACGTACCTGCCGCTACTCCGTGTTGCCTGCACCGATTCAGGTCGGGGTTTTCTCAATCAAAAGTATTTCTATATAGGAATTCTCCTTTAACTTATTTGTCTTGTGAACAGGGCATGAAGTTAACTATTTAGATTTAAAAGTCCACCTGCCACTGTCACTTTTTACCAGCCACTTTTTTGCCTCATAAAGGTGAAAAACAGGAATTGATGTGTCTCTCTAAGCCTACTCGTGGACATTTTTCCATTGCTGTAGTAGTAGCACCTTCAATAATGGAGCTATCCTCAATTTAGGTCATCCTGTACATCTCGTCTGTGGTTTTTCCTGCATCCACCGTGTGTAATTGGTTGTGTGCGAGCATCAGTCGCGGGGGGACGGAGCAGCAGCCCCCCCCGCTGCAGCGAGACAGGATTGAAACAGCAGCAACTTTCAGCGACTTTAGAGTAAAAAACGTTACAGCGGACATTGATGTTAAAATGTCTCCAAGTTGGCAGGACGTCTTTCGCTGTACATTTTGTTGGTGAGATTTTTGAGTCACGCAAGTCTCGTCTTCATATCAGAAACACTCCTGATTGGTCAGTGGCTGCACGTGGGACTGCTGGGATTGTCGCAAGTAATGAAAATGCGATAGGGGGCCCCAGCTGTCAATCAATTTCTTCCTGTGATGCCGGCCTCTGATTGGTCCGGGCCTGTAAGCAACTGTGTACCCTGCACACTGATAGTTATGCATCTGATTCACTAAATTCTTATTGGCTACCAGCCAACATGGCGGGTAGATTGACAGAGTTACCCGCCAGTTACAAAATTCACCCGCAGTTGGCGGGTGGGCGGGTGTTAATGTCATGCCCTGCTTGGGAATGTTGTTTTTTCTCTATTGTATTTTAAATGCCATACTGTAAATCACTTTGACAGGTGCTATACAAATAAAGTTGTAATTATGTGGATAATAGCAAATGTATAAATCAATGGTTTGATAAAATATGACAAAATTTTACGACAAAATATATTTTGTGTGCTTAAAAATGTTGCACTGTGCTCACTCAGTTTACCGAAGAAACCTTTCAACACATGACATTTTGGTTCAACATGTCATTCAACAATTCAAGGGGATGAAGTTTGTTGGATTTTCATCTGTGGATAATGGACAGAATAAATCAGAACAAATGAGCCAATAACTGCTTACTAATTGATTAATATTGCTACTTTATTCTCCTCAGCCCACCCAGCAGCGTCAGATCAGCACAGATTAGAAGGTAAGTTATGCCAAGAAGTTAATTTTACTTTTTCATTTGCATGAAAGATATTTGTGCTAGCAATATTTAATGTTTTCAGCAATTACAAAAACTAACCTTACTTTATTTTGGACATGTAAAGCTAGCTAATTGGTTTCTATTGAGTAAAGTCTGGCGGAGAGTTATGAAACATGATATATACAGTAGAAGAGTTTGTTTAAAACAATACATTTTACTTGTATGAAAATATTGTATTGAAATGTCCCCTTTCTTTCTTTAAAAGTGTCTACTGCATACCTAAGAATGGAAGCGGCCCAAGTAGCATTTGCTGTCTTCATCCCCATCATCCTCCTCCTTGTACTCGTTATGGGGATCTACCTCTACTTCTCAAAGTAGGTTCAAGTGATCAGTAAAAACCTAATTTTTTTTGACATTTTATATAAATAAATGTGGCCTCAGCTTCTCTTTGTCACTGATGTAACACAAAAGATCTTGATTTTATCAATTGTCAATTTTATAGTTCCCTTTGTAGTACACTTTAATTCGGAGCATTGTTTTTAGAGAAAATAAGTGAGGTTAAAATTAAAAACACAAACAACGGTCAAATAATTAGGAAAAGGTTAGCATGATAGACAAAGATAGAAGAAAAACAATACTTCTGTTTATCATCAATAAAATGAATATGAGATGCATATAAATGTGACTATTTCTAAGAAAGAGGCAACTGGTAGGAGGGTCTCGGAACAGCTAGTTTTAACTGGTCCTCGCAAATGTTGATTTCCCGCATGTGAGTCTAACAACGTGTCAGCGATTTGATTGGCTTTCTCCAGGGCTCTCTCAGGCTCCCATAGCCGGACTGGCTAATATCATCGTATCCTTAGACTTCAGAGAATTCAGTGGTGGGCTCAGTATGCAGGTAGCATCCGTGGGGAAGAAGAGAGACGCAATCAAAGCTAAATAAAATATGGATAAAATGGCTTGGATATTCTAATTCCTTGGATTGTTGGCAAGGTATGAAAAAAAAAATGTTTTGGCGATCTTTCACCGCTGTGAATAAAGGCACAAGGAAAAGGGTATGAATGCACACTCGACTCTAGACACTAGCGGCGCAGTACATTTCTGTATTTCTTTATTTTCTTTGACTTTATAACAGTTGTTTAACTGCTATATATCATCTAATGCTTTGATGAGTGGGCTTAATTGAATCATGAGATGCTAAGCTTTCAAATGGTGTGCCGCATGAGCGTGTTATTTAAATATTTAATGCTTTAAAGTTATAAAAACCTTTATGAGTGGAGTAAACAGCGACTCCACAGCGACAGAAGTGTCCCGTCCACGGGACGGTGCACATAAAGGCTCCCGGTTCCGTGACACACAGGAAGAACGGTACGGTTGGGTTTAGGAAAAGACGAAAGCGACTTTAGGAAACATTACACGCGGGTCACGATGCCCAGTCTCCAGGTGAAAGTCCTGTGTTGTTTGACCCATCCTCCATCCCAAACACCCTCCTTATCCAGATTTTTGGCTTTTATACTACTTGCTACCTTAATCGCTCCTAATACTACATCATTTTCTCATTGACTTTACATTGGCATTGTTTTCTGTGGTGGCCACACAGACTTTTCACAATGTTGGTGGTTAGCCATTGGCCTTGATAGACGTGATACTAACACTGCACAGAATAGGAAAATTCGATGTGGACTATTAAATATTACATCTCTGTCTTCTAAAGCAATACTAGTAAACAATTTGATTTCAGATAATCAAATTGATCTATTCTATCTTACTGAAACATGGCTGTGCCATGAAGAATATGTTAGTATCACGTCTAGTCCCTGTGTCATGTTTCTGTGTTTAGTTGGCTTCATGTTTTCTGTTGGTTTTCCATTTCCTGTTTGATTTTGGGAGTCTGGTTTTCTGTCTTGTCTTGTTATACTTCCTGTCTTTTAGTTTTCCCACCCTTGTGATTCCCTGATGTCTTTCACCTGTTTGTATCACCTGTTACCTCCTGTATTTAGTCTCTGTGTTTCCCTCGTCTCTTGTCGGATTATCTCGTTATGTTTACTGTTTTGTTTCGGAATTCCCTGTTGTGGATTTCCATCATTTTGGGATTATTGCTCCCAATAAGTGTTACCTGTCTTTAATAAATCTCTGTTAACTGCATTTGGGTCCAAGCCTTGCCTTCCTTCGCAACAACCCCTGACAGAACAATCCGACCAGAGGTGGACCAAGTGGAATATTTAAAGGATGACCTGTCATGATTTGTTTTTGGTGAGCTGCCCCTTCGCCTGTCTTCAATCCAGTTGACCCACCGCCTGGCTTCAGTCCAGCTGACCGGTAGCCTGGCTTCAGTCCAGCTGCCCCATCGCCTGCCCGGTCCTCAGAGGGGTTCCGCCTTTGCTGGCCTGCCCAGTCTCCAGAAGGAGTCAGCCTTGGCCGGCCATCCTGGCCTCCAGAGGGTCCGAAGGCCGCCTGAGGGGTATCGCCTTCACCACCGGCCACCAAAGGGATTCTGTCTTTGTGCTCGGCTGCCTAAGGGGCTCTGCCTTCACCGTTCTGCTCGGTTGCCTGAGGGGCTTTGCCTTCACCGTCCTGGTCGGCTGCCAGAGGGGTTCCATTCTCATTGCCGAGCTCCAGAGTAATGTTCGCCATGATGCTCGGCAGCCAGATGGATTTCGACTTCGCCCCCGGTCACCTGAGAGTCTTTGTCGCAAGTCGCCTCTAGAGGGGTTTTTCCTTCGCCAACGGTTTCTAGAGGTTTTTCGTCTTTGTTGTAGACCTCCAGAGACTCTTTGTGGCCCTCTCCGTCTTCCCAAGGGATTCAGCCTTCGCTGTCCTGCTCGGCCTCCAGAGGGCCTTTGCCATCCTACTCTGCTGCCACAGGGGTTCCATCCTCGCTGCCGGCCTCCTGAGATTCTTCAAGGTCCTGTCCGCTGTTTTGCCGTTGTGCTTGGCAGCCAGATGGGATTTGTCTTTGCCGCCGGTCGCCTCTACAGGGGTTTTTCCTTTGCCAATGGTTTGCATAGGGTTTTTGTTTTCATCGCAGACTTCCAGAGAGTCTTTGCTGCCCTGTCTGTCCTCCCGAGGGATTCAGCAGTCCAGTCCCCCTCTGCTCTCCCTGGGTTGACATTTTTGTTTTGTTTTTTTATGGGCCGTCTGGTAGCCGTCCCATATGGGAGAGGTACTGTCACGTCTAGTCCCTGTGTCAAGTTTCTGTGTTTAGTTGGTTTCTTTTTTTCTGTTGGTTTTCCATTTTCAGTTTTATTTTGGTAGTCTGGTTTTCTGTCTTGTCTTGTTTTACTTCCATCTGATCGAAATGCCCTCAAAGAGAGGCTAATGAAACTATATTTAGTCAATTGCATTTTAAAAATAGCTATCACAGGATTAGAATGAAGGATTTCAGCAAACTGACGAAAAATAGAAATCCAAAGAGTGACCCAACCAGCAAAATGAGGTTCAAAACGTAAAAAAAAATGTCCTCCTGTTTGAAGAAGTGTATTTATTACATGCATGTTGCTTCCATTATTCCAGGATGATGACTTTGTACATATTTTCTTCTTTGTCGTGAATGTGTTCTCTGTCTGTGCTCAGGGTTCAGAGGAAGCCACCACATCTCTCCCTGTCGTCCAACCTACCATATAAAAACATCACTGGAGAATCTTCGTTTGACAACTCAGTTTATGAGACAACGGTGAGTCAACATGTCAGACTGTAAAAGGGTTGGCCTACGTTTGCATATGTGCTTGTGTGATGTGAAAAAAATAACAACATCTGCAACTAAGATAACAGGTTTCCCTGACGTTAGCATGTAGCCACATGTAGCCATGTATGTAATGTAAACACTGCAGTAGCGTGCCTAGAATCTGGCAACAGCTGACATCAGTTAACTGTTCAGAATACTGTGAAATCTGAGGTTGGGCTCACAGGGATTTCTTCTAACTAGGAGTCTATTTTTTATTTTGTGTTTTTGTAGTGTAGTTTTTTCTAGTGAGTATATTGTGATATCCCCCTCCCAGCTCCATACCCGCCCGTCCCAGAGCATACATTGTTGTTACCATGTACATTATAGCATCTGAGTTTCTGTGAACTTAACATCTGCTGCAGTGTCCCTTGAAGCTGCAGAAGCTTCAGGGGCAAACTTACGAAAGCACTGAAATAGTGTAGTTTCAATTTGCTTTTCATTCTGCTTTAGTGATTTAACTAATTAATAATTATGTAATCATTTCATATTTGCATATTGTGACTCGCAACACAGACAGGGTGAATTTATGACCAAAATATGAACGTTCTGTCATAAAACAATCATTGTTACGTAATGTTATCCTATATATATATATATATATATATATATATATATATATATATATATATATATATATATATATATACGGAATGTATATGTACACCTTTTCTAGTGGGTATACGGCGTATACCTGCGTATCCTTGACTACACCATGGCTATACTGTAATATAATCATTAATAAGGTGCAGCATTACTCCAGCTGATGACATTCTTTCTTTGTGTTGAGTCATTCTTTTTCTTCTTCTTCCATGCTGGCAATCCTGAAGAACAATGAGGTGAGTTGGTCCTGAATCCTGAGACACAAAGAACAACATACATTAAATGCATTGCGTAAACTGCAAGTTGAAGTTGATGTAAATGATTAGTCTGGTGAAATTATTATCTATTATCTCGATTTTTGTCCATAAACATCAGTCAGCCACAATGTGCCCGCATTACCATAACACACACACACTGTAGTTTACTACTAGAGATGATGATGATGATAATAATAATAATAATAATTAATAATAAGTTACTATTTACTATTTATTGGCTTTTTTTTTTAACCAATCACAATCCTCATTGGCGGCACTATGCGGAGCTACTGCAAAACAGCCTCTGGAAGGAACTTGTTTTGGTGGAACATGTGTACGTTCAAAAGTAGTTTTAGTCGTCTACAGAAAACTCAGATTGGACAGATAGTCTAGCTAGCTGTCTGGATTTACCCTGCAGAGATCTGAGGACCAGGTAACCATAGTCCTCAGAAATCCACGACATGCATACGGCGGAATTTCCTGCAGCACCCGAGCAATCCCAGACATGCAACGTCAAGGATGTAGACTACGTAACGTTAGTCCAACAGGGTTATGGCAAGTAAGGCATTCCCATTTGTAGCAAAGTACCGTAAGCGGTAGCATGAAACTACAAAAATGAGTGAAAGTGAGATCCAAAAAACACACCTTCAATTACCGCTTATGGCCAATGAGAATGAAACAGAGATAACAAATCGCCGACTGACAATTCATTTGAAAAAAAATTCCAGGCTCAGCCGCTTGAGGTTGTGTTGCTGCTTGTATGCTGGAAAATAGTTGTACTGCAGCAATTTAGAGCACAACCTAAATCAATGTTAAATGTTCTTTAATTAAATGAAAGTCGGTGATTGTTGATGTACAATGATCACACATTTCTCTTTTCAATGACCTATGATATGACATTGGTGTTTCATGCTGTGTTTAGGGGAAATGTTTGACAGCCCCTGTTGTGTATGCAGCTGTCTCTGTGACCTCATGTGCTCATTCTCTTCACAGGAAACGAGAGAATATGAGGTTTCGATCTGAAGACGACAGTGTGTGATTTTCAGTATGGACAGATAAGAAGCCTGCTGGCCTTTTCAACATCTGTCAGACTCACACCTTTGGTGACTCCCTTCACCCTGTTCTCTGTACACCGTATATATGCCTCCCTTTATTTACCCAGCAGAGGATACCACACTTCCCCTGGAAAGGCTCGGGCACCGGATTATTTTTCTAGCTCTTCAACAGGAACTGTCCAGCAGCAGCAGTTTGTACAGTTTTTAATCCTGTGCTTGCATCCTGGGGACTTTTAGTGCAAAGTACCATCTCAGACAGCAAGGAATCAATGCGAAGCTTGTGCCATTAAATGCATATAACCACAGATGTTACATTGTTTTATCTACATTATACGTTATGTCTCTTGCCACCATTTAAAGACCAATCCTTCGATTTATGGGAAGTCTATTAAGAGTAAAATCTTACAATTGAAACAACAGCATTTGCTTTTATCAGAGTATGCCCAAATACACTAACCAAAATTATAAACGTAACACTTGGTTTTTGCCCCCATTTTTCATCTAAGATTTTTTTCTGTACACAAAAGGCCAATTTCTCTCAAATTTTGTTCACAAATCTGTTTAAATCTGTTTGCCGAGAAAATATATCATGGCATATCAAGATGCTGATTAGACAGCAGGATCATTGCACAGTTGTGTCATAGGCTGGCCACAATAAAAGGCCACTCTGAAATGTGTGTGTGGGGGGGGGGTGTCCGAAAACCAGTCAGTACAGATACTGACTGGTTTTCAGACCACCATTTGCCTCACGCAGTGCAACACATCTCCTTTCCATTTGATCAGGTTGTTAATTGTGGCCTGTGGAGTGTTGGTCCACTCCTCTTCAATGGCTGTGCAAAGTTTCTGGATATTGGCAGGACCTGGAACATGCTGCAACATGAGGTGATAGTCAAGGATGAATGACACAGCAATGGGCCTCAGGATCTTGTCACGGTATCTCTGTGCATTCAAAATGCCATCAATAAAATGCACCTGTGTTTGTTGGCCATAACATACGCCTCCCCATACCAAAACCCTACCGCCAACATGGACCACTCAATCCACATATTGACATCAGCAAACCACTCACCCACACAACACCATACATGCTATCTGCCATCTGCTCTGTACAATGTAAACTGGGATTCATCCGTGAAGAGAACACCTTTAAAGTGCCAGACGTTCAAATGTGCCACTCAAGTCTGTTACGGCAGGTCAACACTCCGATGAGGACGACGAGCATGCAGATGGGCTTCTCTGAGACGGTTTCTGACAGTTTGTGCAGGTTAAAACGATTGATGCAGCAGCTGTCCGGGTGGCTGGTCTCAGACGATCTTGGAGGTGAAGATGCTGGATGTGGAGGTCCTGGGCTGGTGTGGTTACACGTGGTCTGCAGGCCAGTTGGATGTACTGCCAAATTCTCTGAAACGCCTTTAGAGACTGCTTATGGTAGAGCAATGAACATTGAATTCACGGGCAACAGCTCTGGTGCACATTGCTGCAGTCAGCATGCCAACTGCACGCTCCCTCAAAACTTGTGACATCTGTGGCATTGTGCTGTGTGATAAAACTGCACAGTTTAGAGTGGCACTTAATTGTGGCCAGCCTAAGGCAGCCTGTGCAACAATCATGCTGTCTAATCAGCATCTTGACATGCCATACCTGTGAGGTGGATGGATTATCTCAACAAAAGAGAAGGGCTCACTAACACAGATTTGTGAACAACTTTTGAGAGAAATGAGCTTTCTATTTCATGGTTATTTTAAGCCTTTATTTATAGGACAGAAGACATGAAAGGGGAGAGAGAAGGGGAATGACATGCAGTAAATGGCCAAACCAAAAGGCCACTGCGTTGAGATGTAAACCTCTGTATATGGGCGCGCGCTCTACCAGGTGAGCTTCACAGGCGCCTGAAGAAATTAGCCTTTTGTGTACATAGAAAAAGTGAACGAAAACGATCTTTGACTTCAGCTCATGAAAAATGGGGGTAGAAAGTGTTAATAATTTTGTTCAGTATATGTTGCTCTTTGAATTTGTGTAACCTTCAGAGAAAAAATAAAAAAATAAATCAGAATGTGCCTTAAATAAAAAGGGCCTCGAAGGAATATCTATCTGTCTGAGAGTGAGATGAGAAGTTTGATATCATTATCTGTCTGTGTGTTAAATACAAAGCTGGACTAGAACAATGCTAGACTGTAGTTACCGAACATAGTTTAGGGTTCTCAAGTCTCACGCAGTCACGTGAGAGACATATTTCAACGAGTTCACACGCCACACCTTCTATTTCTCACGCTGATGAAGTCACAAACGCACTGAAAGCGATAATTGATGCACCTGCACCAATCCCTCCTTTTTTTCACATAATTTATGAACGCCATTCCAATCAATATTGGGCATTTTAAAGAAACTTTGGAAACTCAATTGTTACAGTTTGCAATATGTGCGCACCGCCGCTGCGCAATTCCCGAGATCATTAATATCCTCTGTGGACTTGTTTGGGGCCATATTTCTTTACATCTTCGATAAAATGTATTTTATTTGGATGAATTTGTAATGTATCAAGATTTACCAATTGTTATCATCTGGTCAGTTATAAACAATGGTAAAACTGAACTGCTAAGCAAAACCCTTGTGACAATTAGACGTTGGAAGAGGGGTGCAATAAATAACGTCTTGTGATTTTTATTACAAATGTTTTGATCAGTCAGGAATAGCAGAGTTTTGAAATATAAATAACCATGAGTTATGTGGGCTAATGCACAAGAAGCTTAATTCTCTAATTCTCCTTTACAATAATTCACAACATTTACAATCTGGGAGGCAAACTCATAAAAATATATAGTAATTAAGATCAGTTTATATGATGGAATAGGGGCATTACAATGTGTCAGAAGCCACAAAATTTGGGAAATTAGGCATTTTTACCAGAGTAATGAACCACAAAGAATCCCAAGCATCATAAGTTTTTTATTGATATCTTAGAATGACAATCTTTATTTCATTTATATCCAACATTCAGATATAAAGACAGACATTTTGATTTGTACTTTGTTTACCATTTTCAGTTTTGGGTAACACCTTTAATTCAAAAACATTTAGCGACATCCCATTCATTGAACTTTTTATGAAGCAAAAGGAATATGTGCACCAAGGTAAGCTGTTGTTCACATCGCCTGTTTGGAGATTGCGTCTAAATTCAGACCATTACTGTTGTTCACTCATACAGTATGTATCCCAGCTCGTGTGATGACAATAATATTAACCTATTTTTGATTCATTGTAAGTACTGATTAAGCTACTTCACAAGCATCTTCAATAAAAGTTGTTGTTCAGAAAAACAATGGATATGTTGACAATATTTCTTATTCGCCAAGTCATTTGCTTGTTTCCCTGTTTGCAATGTAGGTGAGTGAATGGTTTGGGTCTATTTGACTGAATGAGGCCATTGATTTGCAGTAAGTTTTTAAGAATTAATTTTTAGCGACATTTTACTAATTTTTGCTACGTAAAAGAAATATACAAGGGCTGAGCAGGACATGAAATCTATCAAAGCAGATTTGAGAGTATAGAGGGACAGATTTCTATTTTGGTTGATTCTGGGCACATTATTTTTAATACTTGTTAATAATGTAACTTATGGCTGTCAGAGTCTTATTTATAGAGACAAAGCAAAATTAAGTTCCACCCCCACTGAAGGAGAAAACAACTCTCCGCTCTCTATTGACTTGATTTGTGTCTCCTCGTCAATTTGGTCTGCTAGCAGACAACAGAAAAGAAGCCTAAAACCTGCTGTGTGTGGTGATACTCCCTACTAACAATACCAACAGATGAAATTGACGAGGAAGCGGTCAACGGAGAGCGGTTTACCCCTCCAGTGGGCGTAGCCCTCAGACTATGATGCAATGCCGTACCTTTTGTCCAGGAGAGTAAATAGCAGCCTGAGAACGGTGACGGTTTGCCTCTGCATATACGACGATGCTTGGGACAGGACTGTCCTGGCCTTCCTCCAGACCTTGAGGCAGCAGCGCATGTGAGCTTGCACAGAGGGTACCGCTAGTTCCTGAGAAGGGAACGGGAGGTTGACAGCCAAGGGCACACAAAATAAGAGACAACCCGGAGGAAGCATTAGTCAAAGTCTTATGAGCATATTCTACCCAGGGAAGCATTGCGCTCCAAGACACAGGGT
The DNA here is from genome assembly GCA_013375575.1 of Percina caprodes. Classification (NCBI taxonomy): domain Eukaryota; kingdom Metazoa; phylum Chordata; class Actinopteri; order Perciformes; family Percidae; genus Percina; species Percina caprodes. The sequence continues at coordinate 21,248 of JABXJD010000984.1, forward strand.
TGGAGTCCAGTGACAAAATCCAATGCAATGTGGGACCAAGGATGGCTGGGTATCAGCAGGGGTTAGAGATGACCAGCGCTGGGCTGGGTGGAGTTCTTACTCCGTGCACATACCTTACAAGCAGCGATGAAGGCACAAGTGTCCACCTCCATCCTGGACCACCAGAACCGCCGGCGCAAAAAATCCAAGGTCTGAGTAACGCCAGAGTGTCAGGTAAGGGGAGATGAGTGAGCCCACTGAAGAACCTGAGAGCAAATGGAATCTGAAACAAACAACCAGTTAGAGGGACCGTTCCCTGGGTCAGCTTGTAGGTTTTGGGCCTGTCTAACAATGGCTTTGATGTCAAATGGCCGCAATACTACAGGTGGATGGCAAGATGGTTTCTGGGTTACTACCAGTCTAACAACAGAACCTCCTGTAGAAGTTAGCGAACCCCAGGAATTGCTGAAGTTGTTTATGAGGTGGCTGGCCAGTCCGTGACAGGCGAGACTTTTGCTGGGTCCATCCGAAACTCCTTCTGAGCTATCAGTAACCCAGAAAAGAGGTGTAAGACACATGAAACTCACATTTCCTCATCTTCACAAACACTGTTCCCCAAAAACGATCCAACATGTCACAAAGGACATCATTCACCAGTGCCTGGAATACTACAGGGGCATTTGACAAACCAAAAGGCATCACCAGATACTCAAACTGTCCCAAGGGTGTGTTAAAGGTCTTCCATTCGACGCCTTTAGGAATGCATACCAGGAGATATGCGTTTCGTAGGTCCAGTTTCATGAAGATTGACACACCATGTAGAAGGGGAAAAGCAGAACTAATTAATGGCAGTGATTACTTGTTAATCGTGATGTTATTTAGGCCACAAAAGTCAATACAGGGTCTGAGGGTCTTATCCTTCTTCCACCAAAAAAGAATCCCGCCCCAACTGGTGACAAAGCAGGGCAAATGATACCTGGGCATCCCGAGTGTAGTTCTCCACAGCCTCTGTCTCTGAGCGAGAGAGATTATACAGGCAACTGGTGGGAAGAGGGGCTCCAGGCTGGAGATCAATGGTGCAGTCGTACAGCCGGTGAGGAGGAAGAGAAGTGGCTCTGTGTTTGCAGAAGACTGACGCCAGGCCATGATACACGTCAGGAAAAGCAGAGAGATCCATGGATTCCGGTGGGGTTTGAGGTACAGTACTACTTGGAATACCAAGCACCAGGGGAGTCAATTATGTGCAATCTAATTCTCTCCTGATAGTTACCTGACACTCTGAGACAAACAGGAACCGTTTGATGAGTAACACGAGTCATTAAAAGGTTATTAAGGCCTTTAGCCTGCAACAGAGCATCAAGCATAAAGCTTTTGTCAGTACCAACAAGCATCAACAATAGTGCCAATAGGGAAAATTCTAAATAAATGTCCAGTTTCCACTGTTTTTCATGGGGCCATTAAGAGTGTACTTAAATTGACTGATGCTTTGCAGACAATACTATGGTACTTTGTTGCGTGACGTACACATACAGGGAGCAGATCAGACAGGGAACAGCATTGCACACTAAATGCCGAAGTGGAAGTGCAGCTTCACAGTTGAACTGCAAAAAAAACTTTCCACGTACCGTCCCAGTCGGGACAAGTGGGAGACGGACTGCACCGTGTGCAAAGCTAGCACATTTGTTTCAGTGTCTAAAGATGCTGAAGATCTCAAAGCTCACATGCACATTGAAAAACCTGATCTTATTACATTCAAAAGGTTTTAAGAGATATTTAGTTGAAGCTGACACAGAATTTCGTATTTAGAACATTATTTCATATTTATTATTTGAAAAGAGTTATTATTTTGTTACAGGTTTTTACATATTTTATTACATAAGTTACCACTGAGGCATAATAAAGCATGTTCATTAACCTCTGAGAAGCCGGTCTGAATTTGTGTTTCGAGGCCGGGCCGAGTGTCTTCTTTTTTGGAAATCAAAATATGGTCACCCAATCACTGCATGGACATTGCACTGGCATGCAGGACAATCATGCACCACAATCCACCTCCATTGCTTTGGGTTTTGCCTCTTAGTGACTCAGGAAGTCTCGGCCTTCTCAGTAAGAATGTCAGGAAGGAGTTGTTTGACGATAGACAGGTAACTTGGAACTGACAATCCTCTCACTGCAGCGCTCCCACTCTGCCATGCTGCGAGACCCCTGCCGAAGCGACAACGCTTAGCAGTGTCTTTGCCCCGTACAGGGTGGTCAAAAACCTTCATCTCTGTGGTAAAGGCAACGTAAGAGTTGCACACGTCCGACCGACTCTCCCAGACAGCTGATCCCCAAGAACGGGCGGAACTGATGGTAGAGTTGAGCTGGTAACCAAGACAGGATCCATCAGTGGCTGTTGTTCAAACACTAATGAACATTGAATCTAAAAATCACCACAGGTACCCATGTTTCCATCAGAACGCTCTGGAGCAGGAACAAAAGGCTTCCTGATCTGTGCTGGTGGATCAGGCAAAACAGGCGGGGGGTTAGAGCAGCTTGTATGTCATGAACAGGGGGTGCAGCATTATCTTGGGTGGTGAGGGCATACAATAGATTAGTGAGTAGTTGCACCTGGTGGAGCAACATCTGACAGAAATTGTTTTGAACACAGTGTCATGCTGGCCTAAAATGATGCCCTGATCAGCTATGGCGGATCGAATCTGATTAATATTAGGGGTGGCCTCTCTGTTACTGTCTGCTGGGTTCATATTTGGGTCAGATCATACTGTGACAATTGAAGTGGAGTGAACCCAAATACAGACAGACCGAGCCAGAGATATCGTTTAACAAGTTTTTGCAATACTTAATTGTCCGGGTTTTTAGAAAGGGGAAGCAAGTCCAGCCTTTCAGAGGGGTACAGGTGCAGTTGTTCCGAACAGACGTATCCGTACTTTCCCGTCTGCGTGTTCAGTCTGTAGTGAGGTCCATTTGTAGCAAGGAGGAATGGGGAGGGCAGGTGTTCAGTGGTAGACAGAGTCAGGTTCCACAGTACTGAAGCACAAGAGAAAAGAGATCAGGACAGGCTAACTAACACAAAGAGTAATACTAGCGGGTTGAGTCAACAGCGAGACTGTGATCGTCTTGACTATGATCTGACGAAGAGAGGCAGAGATGATTATGGTAAATGAGATGCAGCTGGAACCCTGACTCAGCACACCTGACTTCACTCCTGCAATAACAAATAGACAGAGGGGAGGGGGAGAGGAGAGACAGAAAGCTACCTGGCAGTAGCAGGCCTAACAGATTCTCAATGTCTGAGTGAAGGACACTGAAAGCATGATTACTGACCTCGGTTCATTTTTTTCAAATATCAATTTAGCAAAAGGAAAGAGGCAGAGATGACAGTAATTTCATATGGATTTATTTCTTCAATATTACATCAATACAGAAATAAATATTCCTATGAAATACATCCTGAAATAAATAAGGCAATAAATATCTAAATACATTTTAATATATATACAGTATGTAATTATGTGTGTACAGGGATGTTTTTTGATCATGCACAACAAAGTTTGTTTTTTCTTCAAGAGTGTTTCAATCCGAACCATGATCCTTTTACTTTTTAAGATTATGTTTTGGGCATTTAGCTCTTTATTTTTTATTGAACAGCTGAATACATGAGAGGGGGAATGACATGCAGCAAAGGACTGCAGGTCAGAGTTAAACCCACAGCCACTGTGTTATGGAGTAAACCTCTATATACGGGTACTCCCTCTACCAGGTTAGCTACCCAGGCGCACACCATGATCTTTTTCCTAAACTTAATGAGTCCTTCTGGTGCCTAAACTTAACTGTTATTGCCACATGATGCAAACTTTTTCTAGCTTAACTCCCACACCCCTGAAAGGACCGTCATCTGGCGGTGCATGTCGGTGGCTTACATTCACCTATTGCTGTCTAAGCATCTGCCGCTGGTAGCCCGCGTCCCGGAGCTCTGTAGCGGCTAAATACAACCAGCAACTGTCGCTCGGATTTTATCGCTTTATGACGCCATAGACTGTTCACGTTTTACTTAGTGCACAATAATTACATTTTAGGTATATAATGATCTATTGGTGAAGGAGGATACATTTTGTGCAATAAAAATAATTCAGTAGAGCCAGGGGTATGTAGACCAGAAAGGGGGAAATTCCATGCATCACCCCGGCAAATCGCACCCTGTGCACGGGCATGTTCACACACTACATGCAGATGAACAGAGCCGCTGCTGGATGTCCTGAATCGGACCTTGCAGGATGTACGTTTCTGTGACTTCCTCTTCAGACTGAAAGTTGCTTAAAAATAGTCTTGCATTTCCAGACCTTCCTCCAAAGGTCTGGCTAGTCCACATAGCATTCCAGGATGGGTGAAAAACATGCTGTGGTTTATTGGCATTTTTTTAAACCAATCACAATATTCTTGGGCAACGCTAAGCTCCACACAGAGCCCTTTGCAAAACATCCTCAGGAAGACTGACTTGACATTGGCTTTTTCGGCTGCTGCCGACTGCTCCAGTCCACTTTACAGGCGAGGTGCGACTCAACTCAATGAGCCTAATCACCTTTATCATAGACCAAACATGGCTGCACGCTCTGGTATATGTCTCTTAAAAAAAAGTCCTGACACACAGTATATTAATTATACAAATTCATTACTTTATTAATGCTATTTGCATTAATAATATTTGTGTCAGTCATGTTCTACAGTCGCCTGTTTGAAGTTCAATAAAGTGGAAAAAAAGTAGAATGAAATTATAAAACTCTGGGGGAATGAGCCATACAAGTACAATATTTACACCATTATGTTTTTTGTGGTGCCACATATGGACAGCATTTTTCATTACAGTGGTTCCTAATGATGGTCACAAATTCTGCATCTCACAATAGTGTAGTCATGAATTTTTTTTTTTTTTTGTCATGACAGTTTTGAGTATGTAGTGCATTGGTCTATATCCTTGACGGTCCACTTCCGGGATTGCTCTGGTGACGCAGGAAATTCCGCCGGATGCACGTATGTCCATTTCCTTCTGCTTTCTTTGTGTTGGAATTTTAAACTCTGGTGGATTCATGAGGACTGCTCTTCAAATTTCTGCAGGTTAAATCCAGACAGCTAGCTAGACTCTATCTGTTCGATCAGAGTTCTCTTTTGCACAACTATTTTAAAACAGCTCCGTGCAGAGCTTAGCGTCGCCCATGACGATTGTATTTGGTTAAAAGAAATGCCAATAAACCAGAGCATGTTTTTCTCCCATCCCAGAATGCTGTGGACCAGCCAGACCCTCCTCCGCTCCGCAGCATGTGGATGGTCTGGCATAAGCAATTTTACTAGTTCATTAAAGATGGACAACAATGCTTTTCGAAATGTGGTAACGAATGCCAATATGCTCATGCAGTTGACAACGTGAGACGCTTGAATTGAACCAGGAATACTTGATTTTTCATCAGATATGTTGGCAGCAGCAGATTAAGAAAAGGTCATCGGTGCCTGCCACTAATGTTTTGCTTTAATCAACAGGAAACTGAAAACACTTGTGTTGAGTGTTTCCACTTCTATAGGACTAACAAGCTTGAATTTGTGTCCACATTCACAAAGCCTCCTTAAATTAAATGAGTAAGTTTCCACGAAATGTTCATTATAATTGAACTTGTCAGAATAGAAAATTCCAGTTTCAACTGTAACCCTTGCCTCAATAAGGTTCTGACCTTCTGTGTGGAGCACAACTGGACATAGTTTTATGGAGGCTTATAACTTTGATTATTATTTACTTGACTTACCTGAGCAAGCTTTCCTGAGGTGATCATATTCTAATAGAACATTTCAATGGTGAGAAACCATTTGGACATCTAGTCAACCCAACAGATCACTGCCTCCCTCTGCTGGCGAGGGCTACGAATTACCCATCAGCCATTTGGCAGGGATGTACTTCATCTTAAACACAATTTTGACTCTTACCTTAGTCTCCAGGATTTTCTGGAACAGTTCTGCTGTCACCGTAGTGCAGACCAGTAGAAATGAAATTTTTGTATTCTGTTTAGTTGAAAAACTGAAAAGAAAACTGAAAAACAATACAACACAAGGGCATTTGGTGAGACTCAAACCAGAGAAGGTAGGTTCGTATTGGACAATGTTTCATCGTTGCTGATTGGATACACTGGGCCTTTCCCAATCCCCAGTTTTGTGTCCCCTATTAATCTCCTTGTGGTCTATATCCATGGTGGTCCACTTCCGGGCTTGCTCTCGTTTGGCTGGAAATTCAGTCAGATGTTTCTCTATTCAGATTTCCGTTTTCGGATGTGAGTTACCTTCCTCTTTCTTTGTGTTGGTGTTCTAAACTCTGGTGGATTTCTGAGGACTATGGTCAACTGCTCCTCAGATCTCTGCAGGGTAAATCCAGACGGCTAGCTAGACTATCTGTCTAGTTTTCTGTAGCATGACAAAAACAACTTTTGAACGTATACCAGAACAAGTTCCTTCCCGAGGCTATTTTGCAGCTGTAGTTGAAAGAAAATATCAGTAAAAAATGGCACTTTAAAATGTAACTGTCATTCTTATTTAGTGATGCTTTTTATACTCAATTCAATCTTCAATTTGTTCAATAAAATGTTGATTTCCTTTCATTTGTTTTAAATTCAACAAGCAATTGTATTTTAGCAGAATACTGAAAGCAGCATAAGGTCATAACTAAGTAAGCACTTTAAGTACACTGTTTATGCATTGCTAGTAATATCGTTATATCGCAATTTTTAACGTTATTTCATATTTTCCTCATATTGTGCAGCCCTATATTTAACATAGACACTACAGATGTTTGTCATTCAGGTAGAGGGCTTTGGTATTCTTGGTGACCGGGACAATTGGGGCTCTTCTTGAAACGTGGGGCCTACAGACTGGAGCCGTGAGACCTGTTTTAATTAACCATTTATACAATGTGTGAATGAATGAATAAATGGTTAATTTTTGTGTCTGACCACTTACACGGCTAATCCATTATAGGATTATTCAGGCACATTTTAAAGAAACACGTTTTAATCGCTTGAAAGCCCTGCTTTATGTCACTGATCGCTGCTAGAATTTTGCTGGTCCTTTGTACAAGCTCAAACCGGTTTGATTTCATGCACACTGGCTGAACCAGCATTTGTCATTATGACATATTATGGCAAAAAAGTAAGACATTACAACCTGTGCTGATGGCTTTATCGCACTATTGGTTAGTAGCAGCGCTACATATACAATATTTACTGTACCTACATCTCAATAGGGTCACGGTTATCTAAATCAAATAGCTATTTGGTAGCTTAGCTCTTTTAATGATTTACTGATGCCGTAGTCTCCCCATATATTTCCTCAAGCATTTGTAAAGCTCAAGCGCAACTGCTGAGGATCACTGACACCGTAAATACTGATGGGTATGTAATGTAGGCCTACATGGCTGTATAAAAAACTAATAGTTGGAGGGGACAAGTAATTCTCAAGAGTAATTTATGAAGGGTACACAAAGATTACAGAAAATATAAAAATTTTCTAAACCTAAAACACTTCTTTTTTTGTGCCCTGTTTAGTGTGTGTATTGTTTTTACTACTTAGACAGTTATTTAAAAGATATATTATTCACAATACACCATGTAGATTTAAAGACATTGTTAGCATTACAAACTCTTGTGGAAATGTAGCCTGTCACATATGTCTAGGTGTCTGTCCTTCGTATAGCTCGAGAACTGTTCATCTGATTTACTTCACAATTGGCGGGTGTATTGTAGGCATAGACACATCTTTATATACAGTCTATGATTGCAGGGGACCCAAGGGAGTGTAATCTCAAATGTGCTGCAATTTGGCCAGATGCTAAAACAATGAACTTTGCGTTTTGGCCTGTAACTTTTTAACCCTGTGTCTCAGAAACTAAATGTTTTTTTTTTAAATGCAGTTGAATATATCCATATATAGGCATGATATGACACAAATAAAAATTACTCTGCATTTAATTCAATTTAATTTATAGTATCAAATCATAACAAGAGTTATCTCAAGGCACTTTACAGATAGTGTAAGTCTAGACCACACTTTATAATTTACAAACAACCAACAATTCCAGTAATCCCCCCTCCCCCCCCAAAGCAAGCATTTAGTGCCACAGTGGTGAGGAAAAACTTCCTTTTGGGGAGAAACCTCGGACAGACCCAGCTTCTTGGTAGACGGTGTCTGACGGTGGCGGTTAGGGATGTGATGAAAAGTGGCAATAATAGTCACAATAAAGATAATGGAACTATTACTAGAAATAGTAGTTAGTAGTAGATCATGGTGTAGCAGAGCAGTGCAGGGTGTTACAGGGTGTAGCAGTTTATAGTAGGACCTAGCAGAACACAGCAGGGCATGGAGCAGGACCAACAGCTGCAACCATCATTTAGGTGCCACCCTAATCCAAGGAGACATGCTGGGTGAAAAAAAAGCATAAGGCCTCTGGGGAATAAGCTCCACAGAACTAGGTTAGTAACAAACATTTCTGGGACATGGATGCGTACAGATGGAAAGAGAGGAAGCCCCCCGGCAGTCTAAAACTATAACAGCATAATTGAGAGCTGGGGCAAGTCAGACCTGAGCCAGTTCTATAAGTTTTGGTAGATCAATCTGACGACGATGAAGAGAAGCACAGAAGAGAAGTGTGCCGTGTCTGCAGTTGTATTTATTTGTGCATTGTACTTACAGATACAAATCACCCTGCATTTATTTGTGCATTGTCTTTCATGAGTTACAAATACTTATGATACTGTTTTAGATAGATATACAGTGGGGCTCAAAAGTTTGGGCACCCCAGGTAAAAATTTGTATAAATGTGCATGAAGAAAAGATGGAAAAATCTCCAAAAGGCATCAAACGACAGATTAGACATTCGTATAATATGTCACAAAAAATTAGATTTTATTTACATCATTTACACTTTCAAAATAACAGAAAACAAAAACAAAACGGTGTCTGCAAAAGTTTGGCCACCCTGCAGAGTTAATACCTTGTACTGCCCCCCCCCCCCCTTTGGAAAGTATCACAGCTTGGAAACGTTTCTCGTAGCCAGACATGAGACTTTCAATTCTTGTTTGAGGTATCTTCGTCCATTCTTCATACAAAAGTCTTCCAGTTCTTTGAGATTTCTGGGCTGGATGTCTGTCACGCACAATATCATGGCCGCGGGAACTAGGGGTGCGGAGGGTGCTGCAGCACCCCCTAACAAAAGGACAAACAACTACAACCATAATTTAACAAACAAAAACATTTATTTTTAATAAAGTGATTTAATATAAACCTAATCCCTTTTATTAGAAATTAAGGCTGCGTGCCTCTGACGCTGATGAGTGGAAACTTTCCCGGCGGGTCAACAGTACAAAAGTTCGCTAGCCATGGCACAAAAGCGCATTTTGGATTCCTTTATAAATCAACCACAGGCTAAAAAGCCTAAACGATCGGAGGCAGAAAACTCAGCAACTGTAACCGAAAGAAGTTGCAGCAGCACCTCACCTCCACACTCCCAGAGCGACCTGCTAGCAACAGACCACCAGGCAGCTAATGTTGTTAGCCAAGCTAGCAGCACCTCACCTCCACACTCCCAGAGCGACCTGCTAGCAACAGACCACCAGGCAGCTAATGTTGTTAGCCAAGCTAGCAGAACCTCACCTCCACACTCCCAGAGCGACCTGCTAGCAACAGACCACCAGGCAGCTAATGTTGTTAGCCAAGCTAGCAGCACCAAGGCAACCACGGAGGGAACCTAAACAACGTCAACTCAGTGCTGCAGCCTCGGGGTCACACAGTTCCTGGTTTTGGAGATGAGGATTTTTTTGTGTTATGACTGCAACACAAGGTGAGACTGCTGGTTTATTATGCTGCCGCCGTGCAGTAAGTCGGCATCAACTGTTCAGTAACAGTTCAACTGAAAGTTTTATATCCTACCGTATTGTTATAAAATGATTAGGCCCAGTTAAGAACTGTTAATATACGGCCTAATATCTTTATGCCTTAAATTTGCTATTGCTGTGCTACAAAAACTTAAGGCTGCATTCCTCTATTTCAATGTTTGTGTCAGGACATGGCTTGCTTTACTTTCATTTGATTTAATTGGTCCTGTCTTGTATTATGGACTTTATTCTTGTTTTTATGCATGTGGAGCATGTAGCCTACATGTGTTCCAGTTTTATTATCGAAGCCTTAGTACTGTTTGACACCACAAAGTGTCTTTGTTTTAATAAGAAGTCTTTATCTTGACAGTAGGCCTATGGGTAAGAAAGAAATTTATATTTGGTTGAATAGCAATAACTGTGTATTATTTTCTGGTGTTTCCCCGTCAGTAGCCTATGGAAGGCTAATTATTGTCTTGGATCGGCTATTTATAATGAATTGAATCTCTATACAGTGAAATAAATTGTGATGGATGCAGTTAGGTGTGTGCTGGTTGACTTTGGCTGAAAACTTCACTGGAAATTTGTCAACTTGTTCAAATTTGTAAACTCCTGAAGTTTGCTGACGACACAACGGTCATCGGCCTCATCCGGGACGGTGATGAGTCGGCCTACAGACGGGAGGTTGATCAGCTGGCTCTCTGGTGCAGTCAGAACAACCTTGAGTTTAACACGCTCAAAATTGTGGAGATGATCGTGGACTTCAGGGGGTGCCCCCCCCACTCTTCTCCCCATCACCATACTCAACAGCCCTGTGTCTGCTGTGGAATCCTTCAGGTTTCTGGGATCCACTATATCCCAGGACCTGAAGTGGGAGCCCAACACAAAACTATTTCAGAACTGTTCATAATGTTCATATTGTAATATAATAACATACTATTTATCCCAGCATCCTTTGCACTATGTTCCACATTTAAATAATTTTTAGTGAACTCCTCATTGCACTCATTCCTCTATATTGTTTCTGATTCTGTTTAGAGTATGTATATATTAGTGTGTATATATTGTTTGTTGTTTTGTATGTGTAAGCACATTGTAAGCAACTATAATCCAAAGAAAAATTCCTCGTATGTGTCTTCATACCTGGCCAATAAAGCTGATTCTGATTAATAAAGTTATTAGAGAATGGTCTAATAATAAAGGATTCTGCGGAAATCCTATTAAATCTTTACTTTGGATGCCATATATCAGCACAAGGTCGAGGGTGTGGTTAAAACAGTGAGTGGCCTTATGCACTCTGACTGAAACCAGCTGAATCTAGGAGTGAGTTGAAAGCAGTACCAAGGCTATCGTCAACGTCCACATGGATATTAAAATCATCTACTATAAGTATTTTGTCTGATTTAAGGACTACACCTGATAAAAACTCTGAGAATTTAGATAAAAATTCAGAATCTGGTCCTGGAGCTCGGTAAATAACTAATATAATTGGCTGTAATGTTTTCCATGATGGATGTTGACGATTAAGAACAAGGCTCTCAAACGAGTTCTAATTTAGTTTAGGTAAGGGATTAATTAACAAGCTTGCAGTTCCCCCTCTCGGCCTGTGCCTCTAGAAATTTGAGTATTATTGTGACTGAGTAGTGGCTTCATTTAGATTACCATATTCTTCATGGCCCAGCCATGTTTCAGTAAGACACAATAGATCAGTTTGATTATCTGATATCAGATGGTTTACCAGTACTGCTTTAGAGGACAGGGATATAATATTTAATAGTCCACATCAGGGGCAGGCTGTGGCTCAGTGGTAAAGCCATTGCCTGCCAATTGGAAGGTTGGCAGTTCAGTCCCATGTTGACGTGTCCTTGGGCAAGACACTGCTGCGCATCGGAGTGTTAATGTGTGTGCTTGTTTATCTGATGAGCAGGTGGCACCTTTTACGGCAGCCTTGGCCACCGTGTATGAATGTGTGTGAATGGTGAATGTATCCTGTATGATGTAAAAGCGCTTTGAGTAGTCGTTAAGACTAGAAAAGCGCTATATAAATACAGCACATTTACATCTAATTTTTACATCTAATTTTTCTATTCTGTTCTATCATTGCAGTGGTAGTTTTAATTCCAATTAGGTAAGTGTAGCCCCTCTTTTGTTTGCCTTTGATTAACCGATCTGAGTTGGGGGACAGCTATTGTCACCATTTGTCTAGTACTGGAACCCAGAAGCAGACCCGGACAAGGTAAGTTGGAATAACAAAGTGAGTATTTATTTGTAGTATAAATATGGAAGGGTAAGTCCCTATTCTGGCAGCGGGTGAAATAGGAAGGCTGGAGTGTTTGCGCCAGTCCCAGAATGCAACCGTGAAGTTGTTGGCCAGGCAGGCGTGCGTTTCTAACCAGGTGATTAACTGTAGACAGAGGAACAAGAGGCAGGTTGGCGACAGGCAGAAAGACTTTCAAAAACTAGATGCAAGATACAAGAGCTCAACATACTGGTTAGGCTAACTGTCCCCAGGGAACGGAGGTCTGGTCACGGCTTATATGGAGCAGAGAAGATCATCAGGACCGGGGGGGGGGGGCACATCGCAGGTAACGGCAGGTGTGTGGAGTAGGAGAAGCAGCAGGGATGTGTTCAGGAAACTCAGGACAAACAGACTTCAGGTTAGAGCGAAAGGAAAACTGGCTCAAGATGCTGGAGCCATGCCAGAATAGGCTCGGACATTTCATTAGACCAAAACTACATGGAAATCATAGGATTTATGGATTACTGCTATAACAAAAAGTAAACTAATAACTGATCTTTACCAAATAATGCAGACCTCACTCCATACCAGATAGACCTCCAGTGGCAGGAGGGAACCCATGATGACCTTTGTCTGGCAGGAGTTGCAGGGGGGGGGGGGGCGGTGGTCCAGTCAGTTGGACTGTCCTGTCCCTGTCTCCAGGTGCAGGTTTGTCTTTGGGGTTTCCTCTCCCAGCCACTGTAACCCCCCCAAGTTAACCCACGTGGCTTTGGGGTTGCCTTCTTCCTCCTTCCCAGCCGTTGTGGTGGTTCTCGCACCACCATTCTCTGCCTGCGCCCCCATTGGGGTCTTCACTATTTACCCATAGCTGGGGTTATTTACCCATAGCTGGGACAGTGGTTGACGGGCATCAGGGCGTTTCTACTCACCGATGGACCTGCATGCCGCGTCTCTGGGGCCCACTGCTGCTCCGAGATCCTGTACAACTTAGCCTGGAACCACAAGGGACCAGTTCCCATGTGTGCCACGGGGAGGCGTGTACGAGGTCTTGGCAGTGGAGAGGCTATGTACCGGTAGAGGAAGCCACACACACTCGGCTCCTCTTTCTATCCCTGAAAACAAAGGGCTGTCCGGTGGCAGTAGCTGGAAGCAGCATGTAGCATGTAGCATGCAGCATGCAGTGTCTGACTACAAGCTCTACTACTCCAACACTACTGCACTGACGCATCACACGCCTTGCGTGCAAACACACACACACACACACACACACACACACACACACACGCACACACAGGCACGAACAGATACGAACAGACACACACACAGGCAGGCACAAAGACACACACACACACATACACACACAGGCACAAACAGACACATACGCACACACACGCACACATACACACACATACACAGGCACGAACAGATACGAACACAAACACACAGGCACAAACAGACACACACACACGCACACACATACATACGCACACACACATACACACACACAAACAACACGAGACAGTCACGCACACATACACAGACAGACACACACACACAGGCACGAACAGATACAGACACACACACACACAGGCACAAAGAATCACACATACACAGACAGACACACACAGGCACAAAGACACTCACACACACACACACACACAGAGACACACACAGGCACGAACAGATACAGACACACACACACAGGCACAAAGAATCACACATACACAGACACACACACATACACACACACAGGCACAAACAGATACAAACAGACACACACACACACACAGGCACGAACACGCACACACACACATTCACAGACAAACACACACAAACAACACGAGACAGACGCACACACACACACACACAGAGACACACACAGACCCCCACACACACACACACAAACAAACACACAACAAGGACAAATACACCTTTCCTCACCCAGGCAGAAGCCTCCTGTACCACTTCTTCTTCTTCTTCTGCTTTTTCATCACCTGGCTCCTCAGATCTACCAGCTGGGACCGCATGGAGCTCTCTGTCCTCTCCCACTCCTGCTCCTTCTCCTGCTGAGTCTTCTTCAGGGTTTCTGTGGCCTGAAGGAGGGATGACCTGTCCTCCTTCCACTCGTTGAGATGACTCTCCAGCTGCTGCTCAAACCTTTTCTCAAGATCATCCATGAGCTTCTTGTTTTTCTGGTCCTGCATCTCCAGCTGGGCTCTGTGGGAAGCCTGGGATCTTTCCAGTATCATCTTTCCTTCCTCCTGTTCTCGGAGAGCTTCCTCCATCATGCTCAGTTTATGCTTCAGCTCCTGAGCTTGAGCCCTCTCCATCTCCAGACAGCTCTCCAACTCTAACTCCACATTGGTCTGACTTACCTTGAGCATCTGTCTCTCCTTACAAAGCTCCAGCTTCTGAGTCTCCACTTCCTTTTTCAGGGCCTCCTTCTCTCCCTTCATCTGCTCCAATTCCACTTTCAGGTCTTCGGAAATGAAGTACTGAAGGTCCAGGTCTTTTAGGGCTTTTCGCAGCCTGTTGGTGATTTTTCCCATCTGGGATTTCAGATGCTCTGTCTCCCTGGGTGGGGAGTGGACACGTTGAGCCAGAGCCTGATCCAGCTGGGCTCTGTGGGAAGCCTGGGATCTTTCCAGTGTCTCCTTTGCCTTCTCCTCCTGTTTTCGGAGAGCTTCCTCCATCTTGCTCAATTTATCCTGCAGCTCCTGAGCTTGAACCCTCTCAATATTCAAATAACTCTCCAACTCCACGTTGGTCTTACCTACCTTGAGCGCCTGTCTCTCCTTACGAAGCTCCATCTTCTGAGCCTCCACTTCCTTTTTCAGGAACTCCTTCTCTCCCTTCATCTGCTCCAATTTGACGTTCAGGTCTTGAGCAATGAAGGTCTGCAGGTCCAGATCTTTTAGGGCTTTTCGCAGCCTGTTGCTGGTTTTGACCATCTGAGATTTCAGATGCTCTGTTTCCCTGGGTGGGGAGGGGACACGTTGAGGCAGAGCCTCATCCAGCTGGGCTCTATGGGAAGCCTGGGATCTTTCCAGTCTCTCCTTTGCCTCCTCCTCCTGTTTTTGGAGAGCTTCCTCCATCTTGCTCAATTTGTCCTTCAGCTCCTGAGCTTGAGCCCTCTCCATCTCCAGACAGCTCTCCAACTCTAACTCCACGTTTGTCTTACTTACCTTAAGCATCTCTCTCACCTTACCAAGCTCCATCTTCTGAGTCTCCACTTCATTTTTCAAGACCTCCTTCTCTCCCTTCATCTGCTCCAATTCCACTTTCAGGTCTTGAGTAATGAAGGTCTGAAGGTCCAGATCTTTTTGGGCTTTTCGGAGCCTGTTGGTGGTTTTGACCAGCTGGGATTTCAGATGCTCAGTTTCCCTGGGTGGGGAGGGAACACGTTGAGCCAGCTGAACTTTCAAGTCACACACCTCCCTCTGCATCAGCTCTTTCTCATGGCTCCAACTGCTGCCCTCTCTCTGTTGTTGGAGCTGATCCAGGAGATTGGCCAGCAAGTCCTCCCGGATGATCAGGTGAACTCTCCCCTCAGACTCACATTGGGTGAGCGTCGCCTCGCTGTCCTTCAGCTCACACCGTACTTGTTCTTCAAGGTGACTGAGGTAGAAATTAATTTGCGGTTCAGTCCCCAGAACTAGGTTAGTAACAGGAATTTCTGGGACATGGGTGCACACAAATGGAGAGAGACGGGAGAGAGGAGGTCAGTGTGTCAAAGGAAGTCCCCCTGCAGTCTAGAACGATTACAGCATAACTAAGAGAGACAGGGTAAAGAGAGGAGCCTGGTGGGGCTGGAACTCTGGGTCGGGCTGTATTGCCCTGCCTCCCTCTTGTTTTATTATGTAAAAATGCCATAGTATAGTATGACAAAAAAGTGATGAAATACCCATAACAAACTGTGTTGAAATAGCCATAGTATAGTATGTCAAAGTACCAACAAATAGTATGGTATGTCAAAAAAAACAGATGAAAAAGCCATAATGTCAAAAAAGTCATAGTATAGAATGTCAAAAAAAGAGAAGAAAAGGAAAGAATTGTCTTCTGTCTGAAGCAGAGTGCTCTCTGCTTGAGGAAACAAGGACTTGAAGGTTCAGATTGTATTGTTCAGTTCAATTTGACAGTGCTGAATGTTCCAGAGGTTATTGGGTGCCACATATAGTCAAATGTGTGTTCCTTCAGTCCATCTTAACCACACTGTAGATCTTGGTAACAAACCAAAGATTGAACCAGTGAATAAGAAAAAGAGCCGTGATCATGGTGCTGGCCAGGCCAGTATGGCCAGTAAGTAATGACAGGCATAGACCAGGAAATAGACAGTATAGTATGTCGGGAAAAGTGATAATGTAGCCATAGTATTGTATGTTGAAAAAGTTTTTTATAAAGTAATAGTATGTCGAAAAAAGTGAAAAAAAGCCGTAGTATAGTACATGTTGAAAAAAGTGAGGAAAATGTAATAGTATTGGATGTCAAAATGTAGCTCCGTGTAACTTCTTTCAGGGAGACCTAACTGTTAATCAATGCTCTCCTAAATTAATTCAGCTGTTATCCGAATAACTGTATATTTTATCATGCTGTGTGTTACTGTCGCATATCTGCAGCTAGTCTCTCCTTATGAAATGTATCTCAGTGTAAATCCTTTCAGGAAGACCTCACTCTTCATCAACGCTCCACCTAACTCCAATCAGCTGTTGGAGGCATTCCCCTTCCTGCTAAACCAATCGGTTCAGCTTCTTCTGCTGAAAGGACACATCAACTTTTAGCACTTGGTATTTAGAGGTTCAATTTATTGAGGTTGACTTAGTTTCTGCTGTAGTTTGATAGGTGATAGTAGTGGATTAAAACTATTTTATAAATATTAAACTGAAACAAAATAATGGATCTACTCTAGATAAATATATATATATATATATATATATATATATATATATATAATAAATATTTTTAATAAATATATTTAAATTAAGACTAGTCACTGATCCAAAACTGTGTACTGGTTTTTATTTATTAAAAAAAAAAATATATATATATATATATATATATATATATATATATATATATATATATATATCTGAACTACTAACAAGTGTAGATTACATGTTGAGCACTAAAAGTCTAGCCTACAAAAAATGCTAATATATAATTTTTTATATATATATAAATATATATTCTGTATATGCACCTCTGGTATTGACTTTTTGTATATGTACATACTGGCGATATAATTGTTCTTTGTTAATAAAATGAAAAAAAAGCTGTCCGTTGTGATGCTTGGCCGTCATGTGTTCCGACGCATGCGTGGTACCAATAGTGTAGGGTTTTCAGCTACGTATTTATGCGCATGCGTGAACATCTTGCGCATGCGCAGAACGGATCGTGCAGGCAGGACGGATCGTGTACCGACACCTGTCCAAACTTTTGCAGACGCCATTTTTTTTCTTCTGTTATTCTGAAAGTGTAAATTCTTGTGACATATTATACAAATGTATACTAATCTGTCATTTGATGCCTTTTTGGAGATTTTTAGCTCTTTTCTTGGCTTCTTTAAGCACATTAATACTTATATTGTACGAAAATATCATAATTTCGATATTATCGGATTGGATTAAATCTTAAAAATGGGTTGTTCAAAAGGAAAAGAAAGAATCTAAAATCAAATCAGATTACGGAATCCAATCCTAGTTTTAATCTGGATCAAACCTGCAGTTTGTGTTGATCAAAACTTGTCAGTAAGATTTGGATAACTTTGATCCAAAAAAACAGAATTATTCTGATCCCAACAGGAGGTAGGATTTCAAGGTGGATTCCAGGAAGAAAATGAAGTAAAACTTTATTAGTCAACTAATACATTTGTATCATTTAGTGTATATACTTTTATTCATATTTTGCACTTGACTTGTGTAACCGTTGTAACAGTGATAAAGTAGATAAAGTAGACATAGGCTACCAATTAAGCTATTCAGTAAAGTAAAAAACAAAATAAAAATGATCTTGTCCCCATGAAACAATCCCCCAAACAGATTTCAATAACAAACTAAAATAATGTATTCCATTTTTCTGTCATTCATCACCGTATATAAATTTCAAAGAAACAATCATCAGAGATGAGCCTGTCAAATATGATTTCTGGTCTCTCCTCCTCAGATGAAGAAAAACCCTGAACAATCTTTATTTTGTTAACTATTGGACTTTTAGCCTTTTTTTAAGACGTTTTCAAAATATCCACAATGTATTCGTTAATGTATATTTGTTTTTTATTTGTTGTAACTCAGATGAGGTGTCATAAAAGAAATTATGAATGGTAGTGGGTGTTTGTTATTTTTGTGTTTTGTCTTTTGTCTCAAGAAACTTACAGTGTCCCCATGTTGGCTCTTCTACCTGTTCTTTACATAGTTGGTAGCCCACATTGTGAAATGTTGTCCTATATAGAGCACTAATAATCTGGATTTGGTCATTTTGAAAACTGTGTATCTGGATCAGGGTGATCCAGTCCAATGTTGCTTTGAAAATCCGGCATAATAGTAAGACGGATAACCTGATCCTGAATAGCAAAAAATGGGATTTTCAAATCTGAATCATTTTTATTATTTAATCTGGGATCCAGATTAAATTGTTTTAACAACTGACCCTTAGTGCTATTGCAACCACATTGGGTGGAAATGTATTAATACATGAGTGGCCTTGACAAATTTGGTGCCATCTGGTCAATAGGTGGCACTGTAGTAGCATCAAAGGAAGGAATCTGTGTGTGTGTGTGTGCCCTTCCCCTCCTAAAGTAGTAGCTACCTACTCCAACACTAAAACTTTGCTCATTGGGTTTTGTAGATATTCGTTTTTCACCTGAAGTTGTAGCCTGCTCTGAACCTCACTTGAATCTTCGCGCTTACATTCATTTGTTGATGTTCACTGAATCTGTAAATCAGCTACAGTGTTTAATTCTGAATATAGTAGGATGGGAACATTTGTGGGATAATGTTCTGTGAGCTTAATGTATTGTTTCCTTTGAGTTCACTGTGTAGCCTGTTTGCCTCTGCCTGATGATCTGACCATGCCCAGGGCCACTTTGACAGGGACAATAAGCAGGTGGCCATCCAGTTTGTGGTCTCCCGAAGCACCAGCCCCTCGTCCCCCCTGACAGTTGCACTACTCTATCCCACCACCACCACCCCATACCACCCATAGTATTCTATTTATATGTACATACTGTAACTACATTTATGCATACTCCATATTCCACTGCTCCTCATACTGTTCATACTGCAGTTATTTTTCCTACTCTTAAAATGTAACTGTTGCTACACTGCACATATCTGTCTATATTGTTCATATTCTATATCCATATTATTCTGCTTACATAATGTTACTGTTAATGCCACTGTACAAATCCTTACTGTACACCATACCACTTCATTAACTGTATACTACTGTCTACATTGCACTATATACGTAATATACTGTTTATTCTGTACTACCTGTCTATACTGTTCACATTGCACTTTTCAGCATTTTTGCACTTCTGGTCAGATGCTAACTGCCTTTCATTGTCTCTAATTGTACTCTGCATAATGACAACAAAGTTCAAACTAATCTTAATCTAATCTAAACTCCTGCTATCTATACACAGATACCCAAATACATGTCACCTAATATCACTGTTATAAATTGGTATGCAACCATGTAGTTACATTTTCCATATTTATTGTATGTTATTATGTCAGTATAAGTATTTGCTTTCTACCATGCACAAATAAAAATGTCAATTAACTTTTGCTGTGTATTTGTAACAATGAGAACTCAAACACACCAACAATTACTAAAAACACACAAAAACAGATTTTGCATGGGCACTGCACTAGCAAAATATAATACATATAGTTACATTAAATTCTTTTTTGGCTTAATCTGTGGTTTGTGTCCTTTTCATATATTTACACAAATAGGCCCCATTGCGTATGAAGGTTTGATACTGGCTGCACTAGTTACCTGGTGGTGTCACAGGGTTAAGTAATACTCAAAAAAAATACTTTCAATCGTCTTTATACATAAAAGTCCGATTTTTTTTCGATTGGTTTCCTTACTTTAATAATGACACATATCATTTGGATTTTTAATTTCTTATTAATTTTCCACCTATAATTTGTGTTTAATAATTTTTTTAGATGGACAAAGGTAGGCAATTAATTAAATGTTTGCTTTATTACTTTATTATTTATAATTTCGGAAAGCTCTGTTCCACCTCAGGTGGGGTATCTCAAAAACTAGCTAAAGCCTTTTTAGGGGATTTAAAATAGCCATAAGTTGTGGTAAGAAGACTCAATAACAGCTGAAGGTGTGCAAATGGTCACGTTAGGACATAGGGCCAGCGAAGGAACAGTAACACTATGGAAAGGTTGCGAGGTGCAGGCAGCAGCTGTAGTAATTCAATTGTAGAAGCAGAAGTGACTTACAGTAACGTTAGTCAGTAATCTGGTTTAGTAGGCTACATTACCAGTAACGCTAACGTTCGTTAGCAATAGTGCTATCAATGCAAGTAACGCTAACGTTAGCAGTTAATATCGTCTGAGTAGCAGCAGTATGGAGATAGTAAACTTAATGCTAGTAATGTTTAGTATATACCGTGACAGTAATGGTGATGTATAATATATTAGTATAATCATAAACGGTTAAGAGAATATTTCGTATAATTCTAGTACTTTAGTAGTAGCCGGATACAATGTACACAATATATTCGCTCCTTGTTTCCTCGCAATTATCTATATCCGTTCCAATACGCATGCGCGTCCGGTGGTTCGCGGTTGCGCCAACTGGCAGAGGATGTTGCTAGCTGCCAGTGTAGATGTCTTTTTCACAACAATAACATCAACCAAATTTGCATCTCCGCATACGTGATTTAAGGATTATACATTCCGAACGCTATTGGAAACCGTGCATTGGACCGCACCACGACTATTTTCCTTCTGTATTTTTTGGCTACATCTTCTGTTGACAATGGGAGCGCAGGGGTTTGCAGATTTACAAGGCTCCTTTTTGCAGGAGCAGAAGCAAGAATCATGGCTGGCCAGCTAGGCCGCATATTGTGGCTGGATTTTGTAGCTAACAGCAACAATCTATTGATATAAAATACTGTAAATAGGCTTGGCGCAGCTCAAAAACAGTGTTGTTAAGAAGCCAGTGTATCACTTGCAAGATTATCGTTGGTTTTGTTGTCTTTTGGGGCCCACAACACAAGCTAATGAGCTCGCTAGCTTCACAACCTTGACTGTTTAACGTCTTGCCTTCGTAGTTAGCTCCTTTAGCCAGCTAACTATAGCTAGCATCGCTTGGCTAGCCACCCGCTGGTCAAAACATTTGGACAAAGATATTTTCTACGGAATATACTCTGTGTTGTGTGCTCGGTAGGCATTTGTATTGCAAATTCCTTTTGCAGCGTCTGCATCTGGATGAATGTGGGACAAAATGGAGACCCCAACGATTGTGTACGATTTGGATACCTCTGGGGGCTTAATGGAGGTGAGGTTGCTCTGCTTGAAGGCCTTTATTAAGTGAAATATTACCTTATGTCAATGCGTTAATGACTTTTTATTATAATTATTTGTCATTATCATCAGACCACCAAAGCTAGCTGTCCAGCATTTCTTGGTTAGCTAACGTAATAGTTTTGGTTGATAATGGAGGCCACAAGTAAACGTTATCGCTCTCCCCGAATGGCACAGCGGGCACAAACCTGCATATTTGGCAACTCTTTAGACAAACAATCCGCCGGGCTGCCGTTATTTTATACTAAAGAGTTGAACAACTTTTACAGCAAATCCAAACACTGCTGGCGCCCCCGAAGTCCGAGGACGTAGAGAAGAGGAGTCGGAAGTTGGTGAGAGACGTCCGGAGGAGCGGCAGGGCCACCAACCACGACACCTGTGATAGTTGCCGGGAGGGGGGCGACTTGCTGTGCTGTGACCACTGTCCTGCAGCCTTCCATCTCCAATGCTGGTAAGTTACAGAGGCAGAACGCAAAGGGACACGTTATGCATGCATGCAACAAACAAGGGACTGCAATTCTGAGTCTGCGTTAGCTGCATGTATAAGTTAACGTTAGCTAGATGAAGAATGCTAACTTAAAAAGGGTTATTCCTCTGATCAAATTAGGTTTTGCTCTTCTTGGTGTTGCAGAGGCATGACCATGTAACATTTATCTGGAAATATGTTAATTAAATCCTGCCCCTGAAGACATTTACCAGTCGTTATTGTTCAGTTATTTCAGTGACATTTCAACTAAACCCGTCGGTAGTTCCCCACCATATTCACACTGTAACGCCACTCCTCCGTGCAACAGAACCGGGGAGGGCGGTAGCGAGCCTTGTGTGGCCCTTTTGTAAAGTTATTTTTTAAATTTACTGTGTGGCCAGGGGCTTCTAGCTTATATGCCGAATTCAGCACGTTAAAATTAAACGCATCTTGAGGTTTATTGAAGGGGTTTTTGGCGATCAAATACAACAACTGTTAACTACATCTATGTCGGTGTCGCTTGACTTAAAGTAGCCAACCGTTGTATTTCCTTGCTCTTTAGAGAACGGCTGCCGTCAGATACGTGGTGCCTCGTCCAATGTGGTTGATTATATAGTATATTAGGGCCTCTGTTATGTTGTTACGGCATGGTAATACGACGTGCACGGGCTAAAAGAAAGAAGTCTAGTCATGTCTGTAAAAATGGCTAGATTAAGCTTGCAGTCGGTCCTCCCCTCCTGTCGCGGCTGCAGCCAGTGGAGCCGCTGCTGCTAAAAATGGAGTCGAGACTGCCTCTGTTTACAATATGGCGACCTCCCTGCTCTTTTTCTCTATTCCACCGCCATCTTACCAACCTTTTAAAATTCAGCTAAGAGGGAAATGGTTATAAATTCCAAGGACAAACTGTAATGTGATTTTCTAATATGAAGTAGCACGATGGCAGTGGACATTAAAGGTCGTCCCATTGTATCATTTTGCCGGTCCCGCTTAGCAGCGCTCCCCGTTAAACATCTGCATGCATGATTATTTTAACTTTGGCATTTGGAACCAGGCAGAAACGTTTATCTATATATGGTCAAGCCTGTGAATGACTTCACAATATGCAGTGTTATGAGATAACACTGCATATAGTGATTAAACATATTACTTTAATGTGTGTGCTATCTTAAAGTTAGTATTACAGAGGGTAACTTTAGATACATTTTTGCTTATGATTGTGAGGTTTTAGGCTGTCGATTATAGTTCTGGCATCAGATGTCTACACCCCCTGCCATGACCCTTTTTTTTTTTTTACTTTGAACTATGGTAAACATGTTTTATTTAATTGGAAACCATAAAATTATTGAAGTTGATTAGAATATTTGGAATCTTCACACATGAACATTAACAAATCATGTTCCAACTGTTAATACCATTTTTAAATTGAGATAATTTTGCACATAATTGGCATGCATTTGTCTTTGATGTAATGGAATTGTCATTCTTGTCTAGATGTCACACTGGAATGTTGGATAATTAGATGGGGAATGTTGTAACCAATAAGCAATTAGAAGATAGATGTATTCAAAATCCTGGTAAATAATCCATACACCATCATGAAGCATACCATTTAGTCTGTATAGATGAATGTTGAATGCTAATGTTAATTAATTTCCCTGCATTGTGAACCAAGTCACTGAACATGTTTCTTACCACAGTAACCCACCTTTAAGTGAAGAAATGCTACCCCCAGGGGAATGGATGTGTCACCGCTGCAATGTTCGAAAAAAGGTGGGTAGCAGGTCTGCTCTATCACACACCCAATCTTTCACCAATGTTACTGTCATGCCACTGGCAATACAGTATGTAAAGAAAGGTATTTGCATGCATGCTATTCGGACTGATAAATCTGTCTTTTGGTCTTTGCTTGCTGGCATAAGAAGCGAGAGAAGTCAGAACAGACCAACGGTCTACCGGAGAAGTCCTCGTCTAAGCGCTCTGTGTCCCCAGCCGTGGAGATGGAGCTCAGTGCCGGCCCACTGCGGCTTGACGGCCTGCCCCCGGGCGCCGGAGCAGCAGGGCCCGGTCTACGAGTGGCTCAGGTACGCCTCTTGGACCGCCGGACCAGCAGCAGGCCAAGCAGCCGTCCCGGAACGCCCACCTCCAACACTTCATCCACCCCAACTCCCTCAGAGGAGCAGAATGATGGGGAGGAGGAGGCGGCAGAGCCAGAGGATGAAGTTCAGGGCTCAGAGCTGGAGGGTGCTATGCTATCCACTCCGGCGCCACGCCTCCTCAAGAGGCCATTTCAGCTGCTAATAGCAGCCGCTATGGAGAGAAACCCTACGCAGTTCCAGCTACCCAGTGAGCTTACCTGCACCACTGCACTGCCAGGTCAGTCAGTCATAATGAGTTCCCAACCATTAACAGTGAAATTGTACTGTATTCAAACATTAAAAAGTGAAGAAAAACAAAAACCTAAAATATTTGATGTACTTTTTAAAATTACTTTATATGAAAAAAAATGTCTCATCCATTTTGAAACTGTGTGTGAAACTGTTTTTTATTCTATTTCTATATACCTCTATGACTTACAAACCCAACGTAGATGATATCTGGAGCATTATGAAGCCATGACATTCCATTATAATTGGGTTTAATATTTAAAAATGATTCCAGTATTTTAAATGTCATGTAGGCCTGCACGATTATCGCAATCTCAATTCACCATTTTCACGATTTAATTTTTAAATAACTTTTTGTTTTTATGACTTTGATTCTCATTTAATTTACGAGCCGAATGCATCACAAGCGCTACTATTTTCTTCTATGAGTTTTAAACATAGACTGTATAAAATATGTTTTAAAGCACTCCAATGCTCTCCCTTTTCTTCATTAAAGCCTCTATGTTTACAGGCTTGTGGTGATGCGCAATGTGCTATAGGTGCCAAAAGGAACTGCCAATTTGCTTTGTTTTTCCATGGTCAAATTGTGGCAGAGAATCGTGATATCAATTCCAAGCTAAAAAATCGTGATTCATATTTTTCTCTGAATCGTGCAGGCCTTATGTCATGGTAAATATTCTGTTTTGTTGACTTCTCTGGAACATTGGGCAGGGTAACAATATCTAGGTTGGATTGTTTCTCAAATGTTCTTACTTCATTTGGATTTCTAGGCAGCAGTAAACGGAGAAGAAAAGAGGAGCTACTAGGGAAGCCATTCAGGAGGCCTCAGCATGAGCTGGATCCCAATGGTCTGGTCCCTCTACCTGTCAAAGTCTGCTTTTCATGCAACAGGTCAGTGCCAGATTACAGTATGCCACATGGGTGCTGGTGAAGGTCAGGGGCATTGACAGACCAGACCTTAATTGGAGTCATATATGGGGTTTCAGTAGGTGACTCCATAGTTTTGCTGGGGTACTTCAACGCACAAGTGGGCAATGATGGAGATACATGTAGAGGTGTGATTGGGAGGAACAGCCTCCCTAACCTAAACCAGAGTGGTTGTCTGTTGTCATGGATTGTCTATAACAAACACCATGTTCGAACATAGGGATGCTCATAAGTGTACTTAAGTGTACCCTTGGTCAATGATTGTTCCAACCTGTTTAAAGTATGAAGGATGGGACGCTGGTGACTTCAACTGAGGAGATAATAGGGCGGTGGAAGAAGCACTTTGAGGAACTCCTAAATCCAGCTAATATACACTCTATGGTAGTGGCATAACTGGAGGATGATGGGGGATTGTTGTCAATTTCTCTGGTGGAATTTGCTGAGGTAGCTAAACAACTCCACAGTGGCAAAGCCCCAGGGATTGATGAGATCCGTCCAGAAATGCTGAAAGCTCTGGGTGTGTAGGGGCTGTCTTGGATGACACGGCTCTTCAAAATTGCATGGACGTCTGGGACGGTGCCTAAGGAGTGTCAGACCGGGGTGGTGGTTCCCCTATTCAGAAAGGGGGACCAGAGGGTGTGTGCCAATTACAGGGGTATCACACTTCTCAGCCCCCCTGGTAAAGTTTATTCCAAGGTGCTGGAATGGAGGGTTCGGCCAATAGGAACAATGTGGATTCCGTCCTGGATGTGGAACACCGGGTCAGATCTTCACTCTCACAAGGGTCCTGGAGGGAGCCTGGGAGTATGGCCACCCAGTCTGCAGGGGGAGTATGGGGTGGGGGGACCCTTCTCAGGGCTATGCAATCTCTGTATGACCAAAGCGAGAGCTGTGTCCGGGTTCTCGGCAGTAAGTCAGACTCGTTTCAGGTGAGGGTTGGTCTCCGCCATAGCTGCGCTTTGTCATCAATCCTGTTTGTAGTATTTATGGACAAGATATCGAAGCGTAGTCAGGGTAGGGAGGAGTTGCAGTTCGGTGGGCTGGGGATCTAATCGCTGCTTTTTGCAGATGATGTGGTCTTGATGGCATCATCGGCCTGTGACCTTCAGCACTCACTGGACCGGTTTCCAGCCAAGGGAAGAAGTTTAAATACCTTAGGGTCTTTTTTGCAAGGTGAGGGGATAATGGAGCGGGAGATTGGTCAAAAAATTGGCACAGCGGGTGCCAGTTTACCTTCAATTTATTGCACTGTTATGACAAATAGAGAGCTGAGACAGAAGGCTAACCTCTTGATCTACCGGTCAATTTTTGTTTCTACCCTCATCTATGGTCATGAAAGCTGTGTCGTGACCGAAAAAAACAATATCCAGGGTACAAGCGGTCGAAATGGGTTTTCTCAGGAGGGTGGCTGGTGTCTCCCTAAGAGATAGGGTAAGGAGCTCGGAGTAGAGCCGCTGCTTCTTTGCGTCGAAGTGAGCCAGTTGAGGTAGTTCGGGCATCTGGTAAGGATGACCCTGGGCGCCTCCCTAGGGAGGTGTTTCAGGCACATCCAGGTGGGAGGAAGCCTCAGGGAGGACCCATGACTAACCTGGCCTGGGAATGCCTCGGGATCCCCAAGTTGGAGCTGGTTAATGTGGCTCGGGAAAGGGAAGCTTGGGGCCCCCTGCTGGAGTTGCTCCCCTTGATACCGGATACGTGGGGAGGGAGGGAGGGAGGGAGGGAGGGAGGGACAAAGACAAAGACGTGCACAGAGACCTGACATGTTTTATATCTCGTACTGATGTTCTTGTATTTTCTCTCACAGGAGTTGCAGGTTGGCTCCACTGATTCAGTGTGACTATTGTCCCCTTCTGTTCCACATGGACTGTCTGGATCCTCCACTCACAGCTCTACCTGCTGGCAAATGGATGTGTCCAAACCACGTTGAACACTTAGTGGTAAGAGAAGTAGTCTTGGCTCAGAACTTAAGGTGAGCCACCTGCAACAATGGCTTCATGCAAACAATAAGGAGTGTTGTTGATGTTGTTGTGGTGTTAGCCAAGGTAGTGGAACAAAATGATTAGTTTCCCATTTAAAATGTTTGTCTGATGTCCAGCTGAATCAGAGAAGCCTGAGCCTTTCCAGCCGCTGTCAGCTCTTCGACCATTTCCAGGACAGGATGTCCCAGCACGCCGTCAAGTTGGACTTCCTGCGTAGAGTCCATCGGCAGAACACACCCAACCGGCGCAAAACCCACCAGCACAATAGGAAGACCATCAAGGTAGACTGGCTGCCTCAGTGTGGGGGTTAGGCTTGTAGTGGATATCCCAAATAGTTTTTTTGTGTGGTCAGCTTTGAATTGCTAAGAGAAGTTAATGATGCACAGATGGTGATGGGGAAGTTGATGTATGCAATAACTGAGAATTCTTGTTTTTTACAATTAATTCTTGTGCAGGCATGTTTTTGGTTCCTATTGCTAAATGCTGACAGAACAGAAAAGTTGGAACAACAGGCAGCTCTGAACATAACACTCCAGAAAAAAAATCTTTAAATTAATTCCATCATAGCATCTGAAATGAAATTTGAGCATGAATGTATTCATATGTTGTTCTACCTTTCTCTGCAACAGGTTATCCAAATACAATCAAAATGTGAGCTACCCTATTCATAGACTTAGACTTAGACTTCTCTTTATTAATCCTTTTGGGATGACTCCCACAAGGAAATTGAAATTCCAGCATCAGTTTTTGCAAGAAATACAGTAAAAGACAGTATAGAGAAAAACAATAACAGTAATAACAATAAGGAACATTCAGCTGTAAAAGGACATTAACCATAAAAATTATAGTCAAAAAGTGTGTGTGTGTGGGTGTTGTCTTCTCTGCCCTATTTCCTCCTCCCCCTGTGTGAGGAGTTGTATAGTCTGATGGCATGAGGGACAAAGGAGTCCTTGAGTCTGTTCATTCAGAGAAGACACAATTGATTAGGACAATTTATGGTAGCACAATCTTTAATAGTCACTGTTTGGACTCAGGTGCCAGATGCCATCAAATCCCAGTACCAGAATCCTCCCCCGATGTTGCTTCCTGCAGAGGTGCGCCAGTTGGAGCTGGTTTGTAGTGGTGTGCCTGACCGCCAGCCCTCAAAGCACCTCACCACAGAGACTGAGCAGCAGGAGGTAGGCAGACAACAACATGACACATTTTATCGAATACGAGCCACCTGCAACAATGGCTTCATGGTTATCATGTGTGCTCCGTATAAAACAATGTGTTAATGATTTTGGCAAGTGTGTTCACCTGGTCATAAAAGACACAATTAATTTGGCTTGTGAGCTGGTATGTGAATGATGTCAATGTAGGGAGAGGCATTCATCACATTTTCTGCAGAACAGTCATTTAAGGAAATTGTGATATTTAACAATAGGGCGTGAAAGTGACATTGGCCTTTGTTATTAAGTCTTTGGATTCAAATCGCAGTAAAGAAAAATCATTGATTTTGTCCTGTGACCTAAATTTCTCCATTAGATAGTACAGTGTTCTAAAACAAATTGATGGTTGCTTCTTGTGTTGTAAAGCATTGTTCTGCTGTGTTGAACAGTGGCTTCAGGATGTAATCGCCCTCCAGTGCAGCATCATGCGACACCTATCCATCAAGCAGAAGGCTGCATCCACCCTGTCATCAGTAACATCGTCAGCAGAGTGGGTTTCTGAGCAGAAAGCCAGTCCTAAAGCATGTGTCACATCAGAGAACATGAAAACTCAGGCTTCTTTAGGAAGGACTTCTTCCCTTGACCCCTGCTCTAAACCCTGCAGTACACCTGATGACCCCCAGGGGCCCCTTCTATCAAGGGGGACCCTTGCCGTGCTGGGTGTTTGTAAGTGCAGCACAACACCATGTCAGAACTGTAGGAAACCCAATGGCCCTCTGGTAGTAGAGTGTCAGCCTCCCAAAGCCAACGGACCTGTAGACTGTAACAATGCCTCGGACTCCTGCAAGCAGGCTGAGCTGCAGCACAGACTGAAGCCCAGCACAACACCCCCAGACGCCGCTCCTTCCTCTGGGCTGGTGAACCACATAGGAGCAGAAATGGTTAAAAAGGAGCCTGAGAGCACTACTGAGGCCTGTGCTCAGAAAATCTGCCCCACTGCCCTGACGATATGGCCCCACGGCAGCCAGCAGAACCACAGGAGAGACACAGAGGTCCAGGAGGAGTGTATAAGCATCGATGAAAACCCAGCTACACCATCACCAGCAGTGCTCGCTCAGACACACCATCTAAAGGCAACCAGGAGCACGATCCAATCAAGATGGGGTCATCATTACCCACTCCAGGTACACAGTCTTCATCCAGTAAACTGTTCGCGCTGATTGGCTTCCCAGGTTCATTTGAGTTTTTTGGGCAAAAATAATTGTTAAACATTATAGCAGCCTTTATTGATTAACACAACTAATTAGGTATTACTTTTTTATTCTCACATTGCCATACCTTCCTCCACTGCGCTGCATAGGAAGGTCTAGTCCACACACAACAATCTCGAATGGAAAAAAACGTGCTTTGGTTTATTGGCATTTTTTTAAACAAATCACAAACGTCTGGTCGGCCAGACCGAGCAACTGTGCCGCAGCAAAATAGCCTCGGGGAAAAAGGTCATCCGGCTGAACCTCCGACAGCACCGAAGCAATCCCTTAAATTAAACATTGTCAATATAGACTATTCATTTATTAATACATGTATTCTATTTTCAATATTTAATCTGCAAAATTAAAAACACTGAAATTACACATTACAAGTTACCTCTTTGGAATTATTTGATTTAAATAAGTCATGTTGAAAGTTTTTTTAGAATACGTTTGGGAAGAGATTAAACCATCGCCAGAAGCTAAAGTTGCATAAATTCAAGTGTGCGTTTCTCTTCAGTAAGAAACCTATTGACACAAGGTCTACAGTGGCTACTCCACCTGTCTCCCAAAAAAGGCTGGGTGATATGAAGAGAAAGTCATATCACCACGTTCCTTATCAAATATATCAATATTGTATAGTTGGCAACTGGTGCTTTCACACAATATTTTCACAATTATATTGTAGATAAATAATCATCCTCAGCTGGTAATTTCAGAAATGACACCACTTTACTGTAATGTAGCCTTTAAAACCACAAAAAGAGATCATACAGCTATTTGTTTGCCATTTAATTATTTGAGATGGTTGGCAGAAGAAAATTATCTTTTGTCTGGCCAGTCATATTGTGTGTTGCTAAATTTCACAAGCGTGACTATCATTACTATCATCATTATTATTATTATTATTATTATTATTATTATTATTACAGTAACTGTTGGTGTAAGAAGTTAGAATGGTGCCATGCGTAAACTGCATGTGGAATGTGGAAAGCAAATGCATAGATGGGGCAATTTAAAAATGCATCAGACTACATTCTATTATTATTATTATTATTATTATTATTATTATTAATGTTGGCTTCTCATGATTGTTGTAGTAGTACTTTGGTCATAGTTTGTCAGATATGTTCAATCTTTAATTTATTATACATTCTATTCTTTCTGTTAGTAGCTAATGTGCTTGAGGTAATTTTTGTGTGTAGGAAAATTTAAAGTCTGCCTGAACAAGAATAACGGTCCTTAATGATAGTAAAAAACATTCTTTTAAATGGCAAAACCATGTTGATCTACTGAGGGTGGATTCCATACCAAACATCTGTACCTTCTGAAACACTGTAACAGTAAGTCTTGACATGTTGAAGGGTGTTAAATCAAGTCTGTGGTCATTTTTGCAGCTTGTTAGTGTTGACACATGCCATTCAGCCCAACAGCTCCCTCATGTGGTCACTGGCAAAACCGCCCCACTTGTTTCAAGTGTCAAAGCAAAACAATAGTGTGATTTGACAAACAAGTGAACAAGAGATAGTGATGTAGGTGAATGTTCTGAAGTCAAAATGAGATTTGGGAAGGTATTTCTTTTGTATACAAAAACACATTAAATTTCTAAATATATAATTTAAAAGGGACCGTTCAACATAAACAAATGAATCGATAAAGTTCCCATCCACTCAGATGTACATGAGCAATCCTCTAGATGTGTCTCCGTTCTTTGACCACATGCTGTCCCGGCTTTCTCCTCTACAGACATAAAGGCTGGTCCTGAACTGATGGGCTCACTGCTACCAAGCACGCTCTCCTCCATCGCTAACCTGGCCAGCTGCATGAAAGATGGAAAAGATGAGGAAAGAGGTAACTGATCACCCAACAGTGACATCTGACAATACTGAATCATTGTGTGTGTGTATGGATGTCATGTCTGTGATCAAAAGCAAAGTATGTATATGTGTGTGTGTGTCTGTAGGGATTGAGTTGGACAAACTGGATGCAGAGATGATCAAGCTCTTGGCCTGGCAGAGGATCCAGCAGCTCTTCCCCCAAAGTGCCCAGCCCTCCCCGACTGCCAGCGTTGCCCCCAAAACCCCATCCCCCTGCCTTGACAGTAAGACACTAACTTGCCTCACAGCACAAACTAATTTCTTGTTGATGACAGTAAATATTTGTAATCAATAAAAATATTTAATTATTGTCCATAGTTAACAATTAAGCACACTGTCTTTTATCAGCTCAAAATATAACTTAAAGGGATATTTGTCAATTATATTTGTCAAGTATTTAATATATATAGATATATATATATATATATATATATATATATATATATATATATATATATATATATCTATATATCTATCTATATCTATATATCTATCTATATATCTATATATCTATATATATATATATATATATATATATATATATATATATATATATATATATATATATCTATATCTATATATATATATATATATATCTATCTCTCTATCAATCTATCATGCAAAAGATTGTATATTTATTATTGGAATATTCATTAACACCACAAAACAATGAAATATTGTCCAGAAACCGGCAGTGGGGTGGGGGTCCAAATCTGTGGTTTGGACATTTTTCACAGTGCGAATTGCAGAATGCAACACTTGCAAGGTTTTAATAATCAGAGGAGGATGTCATGTCAAATCTTTAAACACCACCAATTTGATCACTCGTGTGAAGAACCGCCATCTGAGAGTTTACAAACAATATCGGTAGAGATGAAGAGTGAACATTAATAACGTTTGCAGTCCAGAGTGTGTTTAGTTTATCTGTTAGTGAATAAATTCTACAACTCGTCAAGACCCATCCCAAGTACCATGTCTTGCTCGCTACCTGCAGGTTAAAGAAAGTGAAAGAACTTAGCAGTGACCGAACTAGCGACAATTTCAGCACAGGCTCACTAACTTAAGGCGGGCTCGCTTTAAAGTGGACCAGCTTTTCTCATATGTGATTTCTCCCTCGCCAACCCTGGAAAACCTACATTAGTCATACAAAGTAAACAGGATACTTTGTTTTATGATCCTTAGTTATTGATTCATGATACAAACCTTTTCCACAGATATGAGTTAAACAAGGCTTTCATTAAGTTATACACTTGCTACAAGTCATAAAAGTAACAAAACTAACACTGTTAGTTACGTTTTTCATGGTGGCCCTATAACTTGGTGAAACGCAACAACAAAGTAAATCTATGATTTCTGGGCTTTTCCAAATGTTTTGCAAATACTGAAATACAATACTTTTTCAAATTCAGTGTTCACATGTGTTTTTTGAATGTAGAAAATATGATTATCATAGAAATTTGTTCATACAGATCACATTGACACTATTAATATTGGTAATTGGTATCGGCCAACCATTTCACATCAGTGTATCCCTAAAAAAACCAGGGAAAAAAGGGAAAATCACAAAAGCAAACAGTAGTTGCTGATGTTAAGAGTACAAGAGCTGCCAATAGAAGAAGAGGCAGACTCAAGTCTGCAGCGTAGTTAATACACTTCAGAAATAATATCAGACCATCATCATATCAGAACCTGCCTCATTGTGTCAAAGAAATGATTTGCCTTAACTTGTTGACTTTTTAATTCATTTGAGTGGAATTTCATGTCTAATTTAATTTAGAGATTTTTCTGCAATTAGTTGTGATTTTTATTACCTGAACCTCATCCTACCAGGTCAGAAGAAGGTGCAGGCCCGAGCTGTCTTTTACTCTCTGACAGGAAAAGGAGGAGCTGTCAGCATGTGCTATAGGACGTTGTACATAGGATCGGGTAAGACTTCCCACTCATTCAATAAACATTCACCCAACTGCATTTTGTGCACAACGGGCCGTTGTATGTGCTTCTGCTGAGTGACATTGTCAATGTTTTCACTAATATGTGTTTTT
Organism: Percina caprodes; assembly: GCA_013375575.1. Lineage (NCBI taxonomy): Eukaryota > Metazoa > Chordata > Actinopteri > Perciformes > Percidae > Percina > Percina caprodes. The sequence continues at coordinate 54,995 of JABXJD010000984.1, forward strand.
AACCTTTTAACCTTTAACTGCTATTTTGAGTATCAAACCTTCAAATACTTAATAACAGAATTAACTGAAATGTGTCTGTAGCACCAAATATAACTGTCAAATACTAAAAACTGGCCTCAAATGCTTTTTCTTAGTTTTGTGTTTTTCTTAGCTTGCTCTTTGAAGCGTAATTTTCATAATTTCAATCAACAAAGTTATTTTAAAACGTCTTGTATTTAGAGCAGATGTTCCTGACATTTTCTGCCTGTGAGTTGTGACCCTTTATGAAGAGGAGTAGTGTGTACTTGTGACTAGGGTTGGGTATTGTTTGGATGTTTTTCGATATTAGGGGTGGGAATTACCAGACGCCTCCCGATACGATGATATCACGGTACTTATGCCACAATACGATGTTATGGAGATTTAAACTGCAATATATTGCAGTTTAGAACCTTTTTTTCCCCCCAATTTCTTATTTTTCCCAATTTCAAATGATGTTCCCAAAAGGAAACTTTAACATCTGTTTTATCTAAAAAGATATAATAGATCAATACTTGGCATCTGTGTATCAGTAGTGTTGCCATGTAAATTATCCAATACCCCCCCAACACTACTCGATGCCAGTGTAAAACTATACTTTTGATACCGTGAACCGATACTTAAAAAGAACAGATACCATTGGCGACGTTAAAAAACGGCTTATTTATTGCTAAAGAGAGATGGTCAAATTAAAGTAACTTATTTTACCAGTCAATTGCTGTTAAAATACAAAAGAAGAAACACTAGATTGCAGAAGGGTACGTTTGACTTTCTCAAGGTGCACTTGAAAATTAGTTCACACGAGGCAATTCAGTGCTACATTAGGTCCCGCCAGTGTTGTTTGTCATACAACTCCGACAGGGTCCACGGTGTCTTAAAGGTCAGCTAGTCTGCTCTGTTTCTATAGTCGCAGACTGTTGGGTGAGCTAAAACTCCAAACCTCAGTATTTTACAATAAAAATGGAAAAGTCTACAGAAAAGATATATATATATATTTTATCAAAAGTGTGTATTTCCTGTCCTGGCAATTAGGGCTGAATGATATTGTGTTTTAGCGATGCGGTGCGGACGCTGACATTTTTGCTGCTTGACAGAAAAGTAAACTTTTCCGTTCCCCTTTTACATGATTATTACCGCACACCCTTCCCCTTTAAGACAGGTAGCCATGTGGGCAACGTGTGTATGTGACGTTAGTCCGACGGGGTTAATGTTATGGGAGGTGAGGCTCTCCGTGTGTAGAAAAGTACCGTAGGCAACAGCTGCCGCTGACAGTGATATCATAGTTTTGATAGGTAGTCAGTGGAGCTACAGTAGTCGGTGTTTTATGTTCGCTGCAAATAAAAACTAAAATCACCGGATTAATGCAATATAATCACAACGTCTCACTGCCATTTCCCCCGCAGAAAGCTGCTACCAGCTTGGCTAAAGCTAGCAAGGCGTCCGTCTGTCCCAACTAACGTTACGGTTCGGCCGCGACGCTGGAAACGTAACACTAATCTACAACAGAAGTCTGTGTCTGATCTAACGTCATTTACACTGATTTAATGGTTCTGGGATACACAGTTTGTTGGCCCCGCTAGTCGACCACAACTTGGAATTTAGAGGAAGCAACATGCAGTCATTCACGTTAGCCGTTATTACGTTACGTTATTTATATTTCCAAATAGAGCTATTTATGTCATCTTTTAAAAATTCCTTTCTTTTTATATTGCATATATATATATATATATATATATATATATATATATATATATATATATATATATATCGCAATGTAAGATTTTTCCAATATTGTGCAGCCCTGCTGGCAATGATCTGTGAACCTTTAGAGCTTGTAACTTTCCCCGAAGTTGGAAACCTCTGGTTGGTACAACATTTAACAACTTTAGCTTTTTGTTGAATGATAGAGTTTTTTTTTTTTTTAGGAATGTGTTTGAATTTCTCAAAGTAAGGTATTCCAACAAGTGTTATTTTGTTATGTACCAAAACTTGGGTACTGTATTGGCAATAATATCAGACGATATCCAGCCCTGGCGTTGAACTTGCATTTTGGTGACAGTTGATACCTTGTATTCATCTTTTTAATTTTTAAGACCTGGCCATATGACAAAAGACATGTTAAGTGTCAGTTTTTTTTTTTTTTTTTTAAATTTAGACTTAACTGGCAGCAGTGATTTCTGTAGAGGTGTAGCATTGCATAGAAAGCCTTTCATTTTTTCAGATAGTCATTATTGAGTTTTTTTTTATAGAACTGAAACTCGCTACCTTTTTTAACCTTTTTGTAAAGGTGCTGACATGGACGTGTGCCTTACAAACTATGGTCATTGCAACTACATATCGGGGAAACACGCCTGCATTTTCTATGACGAGGTATGGACTTTTAAACTGCTATACTGCTTAATTGTAGAAATATGTTATTGTACTGTACCATAATTCTCCACCTCTACTAAATAAATGGAGTTACTGTTGTTGGACATGGGGTAAATGTTGTGTGTGTGTGTGTCCTTTTCAGAATACCAAGCATTATGAGCTGCTCAACTACAGCGAGCATGGCACCACTGTGGACAACGTCCTCTACTCGTGTGACTTCTCTGAGAAGGCATCGCCATCTCCACCCAGCGGACTGGTTGCCAAAGTGCAAGGCATCATACGTTAGTAGTGTATCTTATTCTTACATAGGGGTTGGGGAAAACATCGATACAGCATAGTATCACAGTATTTTCCATGGCACAGATGCTATGTATTGATCTATTATTAAATATTGCCATGTAGATGTCTTCAGACCTGGACTGTTATCTAACGTAAAATTTAGGGCAGATTGTTCGTTCAAGTTACAAACCACTTTTTGTTTTATGGAGTAACATGGCAATGCAACACCTTATTACTATCTGCAGTGGAAAACAAAATCAAAAAAGTACCTGGTACCAAAAGCATGCCGGTTGTTCCATGTAGTGGAAATTCGGCATTAGGCTGCATGTACACTAGAGTTGTCAATCTTCCTCTATAATACCATTTTGAATTTGCCTGATGTGGGAGCTTTTGTAAAGAAAATTGCGATTAAATTTGCGATGTTAGTTGCAATGAAGTTGCAGGAGACAGTTGCAAAAACAGACTTTTTGTTTTCTATATTTCTTTAAAAATAAAAAGGAAACTTTCGGGAGAATAAACCTACTCTAGGCTGAGTTTTCCTAGTAACCTTACCAAAAAGGGTGCTGCAAATGTTGGTATAATATGAAAATGGCTGGTGGATTTAAGACAAATAAATAATAATAATAATAAATAATTCATTGAATTAATCAAATTTGAACATGTCTGTCAGTGGCTTATTGATCTTTACATGTGTGTGCGCGCCAGAAAGTCAGTAGCCCCGCCCGCTGTAGAGAGCCGACAGGATTAAAACAGCAGCCGCTTTCAGCCACTTCAGAGTAAAAAATCATTACAGCGTACATTGATGTTAAAATGTGTACAGGTTGGCAGGACTGTCTGAAATGTTTTGCACTGTCTTTCACTGTACGTGTTGGTAAATGTGAGATGTTCAAGTCACACATGTCTTGGTAAACAAGGAAATTAATTTGGCCACGTATGTGTGACGTCAACCCGTTATCACTCCCGCTTGGTCATTGGCTCTCAGCGCTCACATACTGATACAAAGTGTGGCGCGTGGGACTGCTGGGATTGGTCAAATTTGCAAGTCGTACTAATGTCATGGTGATTGCGTGAATTTGCGCGATTGCGACATCACAAAATCCTGGAGGGAATGTTTAGTTGCGTTTGTACAAAAGTTGATTCTGTTCAACCTTCAGCTCCAGTCTTTTCCGGTATACACTGCGATGCCCACTGCTGCAGCCTAAACGCATTACCCACATTCAGATGAACGGGAGGACTGGCATTTTCGCCACAACGCCTAATCTGCTGTTTCCTCCTTCCTTTCTAAACTGCTGTAATAGTGTTGACATGTAACAGATTGTGTGGGCGCCTGTTTGCATATTTCTCCCTGTGTTCTCGGTGCAGGTCGCAGTAAGAAGCGTGAGGATGACGATGGTCCCAGCTCTATGGTGGGTGTGTTGCCGGCTGGTGGAGTGATGAGCAGCCAGCCTCAGGGTGGCTCGGAGCTGTCATGCAGCTGTAAGGCGAGCAGCTCCAGCCTAATAGGAGGCAGCGGGGCAGGTTGGGAGGGCACAGCCCTGCTCCACCACGGCAGCTACATCAAACTGGGTTGCCTCCAGTTTGTCTTCAGCATCACAGAATTTGCCAGTAAGCAGCCCAAAGAGGAACAGACTACAACACCTGCCGCCAGTTGCACCACCACCACCAGCAGCAGCAGTGCAGCCAGCACCACTACCAGCACCACCCCCTTCACACCACCCAACACTGCCACAGTGAGCATCCCCTCCAGACAGGATGAGACCGACACAGAGACTGTCCCTGCCCAAGTGCCCGTACTGCGCTCCAACTCTATTCCATAACCTGCACAGGAAGTCCCGCCCTCCCTCGTTTTGTTTTGCACCTTCCAAGTCACAATGAAGGGAAAGCTGCACAGCTGGTTGGTCAACAGGGAAAAGTTTATTTTTTAATGGTTTATATCTTTGCATGAACTTGAAGTATTTTTGACAATCTCTTCTGTTTTTGAATGACTGACCAGTAACCCTCTGTTCACTTCAGACCGGACTTTGAGCGAACATTATTTACCTATGCTCAATTTTTCTTTTGCCAGTATATTGGTCATGTATGGTGTAACAATTTTTTGTCAACCCATTTAGCACAAACCTTTTATTTTGTAGTATTGAATTCCATACATTGTAATTTCTTTTGCTGCTTTTGCACCATAGGTAGCTATATATGTATGAAAACATACATGCTTATACACTATAATATGTATATATAATGTAAATATATATAATTCAGTGCTTCTCAATTGGAGAAACATTGGATTTCATGTAGATTTACCATTTTTTGGTTTTTAACTGTACAGTTCATGGAATTTGTGATACTGTGTAGAGTACCAGAAGTTTTGTGATAAAACCTGTTCTTAGTCTGTACTTTCCGCTGTAGTCCATCTGTAAATACTGTATTGTTTTAGCACTCATTTTAACATCTTGTGCTGCTCTGTATATAAGCACTCTTTGTCTGTTCCTGCTTGTCTGTTCAAACCTGTAAATACAGAAAGATTTTCTAAGAACAAACTTAATGGATTTGTGGTCTCTGTTATTTTTCGGGCTGTTGTGGGTCCACTTTGGACTTTGATTTGCCACATTCAGCCATGAGTTGAAGTCTATTAAATTACTTCCACGGTCATATTGTGCACCTATTTGACAATACAACAAAACTCTTCCAAAAAATAAATTTGTTTGTATTTTTATATCATAATCCAATGATGTTTTCTTCCTGTCAAAGAAAATATGATGTACTTCCCTTATCTGGTACCAACAAGTAATATGACATCCACTCGTCAATCAGTTTGCAAGCATGAGTGTTACAGAGCTACCAATCATTACTGTAGGCTACATTCTGATGATCGGTGCCAGATGATAACGGACATTTGCAAGCAGGGGGAGCTGGCGGCATAGAGAGTTGCCAGGCACCATAAATCGGCATGTACTGCCACAGAGCTGGTTAAACAATGGGGAGATGAAGTTTATTTGAGCCATCGCAGATCAGCAGAGGTCGCCATCCTTCTAAAAAACTGTCAATCTGACCTCGCAGATAAACAGCCAGTGGTTGATTCTTATCATGATCCTTGATCATTTAAAATGTATTTTGATACCTATATGGTAACAATGACAAAAGAGAAAAAAACCATCCAAGCAAATTGTCTAACAGCTAGATCAACTTAATTATCAGGAGGTGATTTTAACTTAGTCCAGGATGATTTGTTTTTAAAATCACCCTGATGCTACATTTATGAACAAGTCAAGTTGATGCATTGAGACACCTTAACCAGGAATAATTAAACACTGAATTTATACTGAATTTACAAGCTTTTGGTACATTAAAGTGTAGTTTCAGTTGTTTTTTATTTTAAGGTTGAACGGTCTTAGAAGTATGTAGCTATATACATAAAAAAATACCTGCTTGGAAAACTGTATAGGAATGGTACTTCACGCTACTTTAGTATCCGTTTCGAAGCAATTGCATCGAAACGCAATCGCCTGGAATTTCAACGTCGAGTTTGTTAAATTTCTGTAAAAAAGTAAAACTGCAATGAGGGTGAATTTGCAGAAAGTTTCAACGTGATCTTACTGAAACACATCTCAGCTATTAAAGTCCAGAGGTTTATAAATGAATTAAAATGCATTTATGACATGTATTTAATACCTTCAGTTAGTACTGTAGTTACTCTGCAGATTCAGATTCATAATATGATATACAGACTAGACTAGTCTCAGAATTTTCCACACAAAATGAGCCGAGGATGAGTTTATGTGCAACTTTCAGCATCGACTATTTAAAATGTCCAAGCAGACAGCTTGCCATTGATGTGAGAAAGTAGGATACATTTAACAAGAAAAAAGCAGCCTACGTGTGTAACAATTAGTTATTTGCATTATTTATATTTGTATGTTGATAGTAATTGTAACGACGAACAAATGCAATTAAACATTTGTGTACATTTTAAAGGAAAACCCACCTTTGCAAACAGGCTTGGGGTTGAGCTCGTCCTGCTGCAAGTTAACATTACGACATTAAGGGGCAGGGGGTAAAAAAAGCTAAAGGGTGCCGTATTTATTCTTTATAATCTTTTTTGATCACACTCCTGAACATGTTTTTTAAATGTATATACAAAATGAACCCATATGAAATATAATATGGTTAAATCACAAACCACATTTTGAGGACTGGTTATGCCATATTTCAATGTATTACCATTTCATGCACAGACATCTCCATATTATGAAACACTTGCATTATGTAATTGTCAATAAAAAAGCAAAACAACTAATGCATATGCATGCTAAATATTTTTTTCAAACATGAAAATAGTACAGTTTTTGAGTGTGGTTTGTCATTTAACAGATATAGTCATGGTTGAAGAATTTGCGGCAAATATTTTTAGAGTGACAATAAAATAAAAACATTTTTTGAAGCAGGGATAAAAGAAGGCATAAATAATTGGGTTTAACGTTGAATTAAAGTAACCCAACCAAACAAATGCTTCAAAGATGGCAACAGGTGTACTGAAGCCAATGTAGACATCAATTATAGAATTTATAAAAAACGGCATCCAACAAAAGATGAATACACTAAGCACAATGCCCAGAGTCTTTGCAGCCTTATGCTCAGACTGTTTAATCAACCCACCTTTTACACTGTTATTTAAATAATTGCTCATATCTCCAATCTTTCTCACATGCTCTCTAGCCACAACAAATATTTTAGCGTACATGCAAACCATCACAGTGCAGGGAAAGAAAAAGCAGATAATACTGTCCAGGACTCCCCAAGAGGGTTAAAGAGAAGGTTACATCTGCCAAGGCAGTTTATTGATGCCAAATAATCCTCTAACCCTGCTATGTTGCCCTTTGAGTAAAGTAGTCCATAACAGTAGATAGCAGCCAGTGCCCAGCTGGCACATGCCATAATCAATGCCACTGACATTGTGATATTTCTAGAATAATGCATAGGATTGCATATTGCTTGTTGTCTGTCTACAGCAATGCAGATAAGGTGGTAGATAGACACAGTGGTGAGAAACATATCAAAACTTGAGTGCAGCAGACAAAAGTCATCACCATAAAACCAGCAGCCATGAATGGTCCGGATGGCACTGAAGGGCATCACAGTGACACCCACAAGAAGGTCCACAAGAGCAAGAGACAAAACAAGCACATTGGTAGGATTATGCAACTGTTTAAAATGACCTATTGACACAATGACAATAGAGTTTCCTAAAATGGTAACCAGCATGCCTACAGCAAAAAAGAAGTAGAGGGCAACTTGTCCCCCCACACTGAACTGTGCACTAACACACGAGGCATTAGAGCCTGGAAAACAGTACTGCTCTTGAAAAAGGTCAAAAGTCATCATAAATTCAAAAATGTACGACAAAACCTCAGCAATAACCCAACAGAACCTAAAGGGAGAGGTCCCTGGGAGAAACACACTGAAATGTCTTTTGTACTCATTGACACAGTATAGAAGCCACCTACAAATCAGCTGATACAATGTGCCATCCAATCAAAAGCTTGCAAATATAAAAAAAGTCCAAGAGACATCATTATGGTATATTATTTGCGATATGCACAAAAATGGCCCAAATAACAATAAATAGTTTCATGAGTAAAATTATTTGTAAAAATGTACAAATGTCAAGGGCTGGATAGTGAAGTAGTAGTAGTGAAGCACACTGCACACTAAAGAAAAAGACAAAATAACAAAACAATACAGTATCTTATAATGAATGGATGGATGGTTATATCAAACATAAATACAAAAGAAAATTAACCAGAAACTGAACTCAAAGGTCATACTCTACATTTATATATATAAAGCAAAGTATGTCCTTTAGAATAGACTCTCTAGGAGTTCAAATCAACTCCTTTCAAGTGTACATCTGTGACTGTCGCATAGACTCTTGAGCAAGGTTAAAGTAAATATTTTTTGGGAGTTGATCTTCTAACCTGTTTCAGGAGTTTAAACTAGACTCTTGTGTGAGTTAACACACAAATCATGGGTCATGTGATGTAATGCCAAGAAGCACTGCTACATTTATTCTTTTAAAGATACGTAACCAGGGACATTTGTGCTCAGCTTTGAGAAGAAACATCACAGAATCTAAGAATGTTGAAAGGAAAATACATCTAAGCTCATGCGGACCTGAAGCCATACAAGACCAAGATTGCGGAGCTGTGCTTGGATCAACAACAAGCAGCAGTCTAATAACATAACGGTAGACACCGGTAACATTTTTGCACCCTAAAGCACCCGCTGCCTATAAAGCCCTAGCATATGTGTTGTTCGGCTCCCTTTTTTACTCAGCCACTTGTCACCATTGGGTGTCGCAATAACAATGGCTTCAATTGGGCGCAAGCTCAGTTGGTAGAGCGGGCGCCCACACATAGAGGTTTACTCCTTGACGCAGCGGGCCGGGTCCGACTCTAACCTGCGGCCCTTTGCTGCATGTCATTCCCCCTCTCTTTCTCCCCTTTCATGCCTTCAGCTGTCCTGTCAAATAAAGGCCTACAATGGCCAAGAAATTATCTTAAATAAAAACAATGGCTCAGATTAAACTTTGTTTTGCTTCTCTGATGCCACTCAACCTCCATAATGACTGCTTTTTATGCCACGGTCAGCGGCATCAACTTGAAGGTGAAGCCTGCCCCTCCTGCATCGCGCCCCTATGAGGAGCACGAGTGATGGGGCAATTTTGCTGGGACTGTTAGTCAGTCAGGATGCAGATCCCTTGTGATGTTCTGGGACTCTCCCAGCCGCCTCCACATGGGAGTGTGACTGGGATGCACCCCACATTATGTCCAGGTCTTCACAGACGCCTCCTAACTGGGTTGTGTTGGGCCTATGACCAGGCCAGCGTGGGAGGCACATGGACCAGCATCAACCTACTGGAGCTAAAAGCTGTGCAGAGTGTGCTGCACCACATTGCCCCGCTGTTGGTTGGGAAATGTCAAGGTGAGTTCAGACAACACCACAGAAGTGGCATATCTCAAAAGACAGGGGGGTGTCAGATCCCCAGCCCTACACAGGCTGGTGGCATCCATCCTGTCCTGGGCAGATCTCCACCTCTGCTTCCTGAAAGCCCGACATGTTCCGGGAGCCCTCAACACAGGAGCAGACAGAATGTCCAGGGGGGGGGCCCACTCAACTAGGAGTGGAGTCTTACCTTGAACATAGTTACGCAGACCTGGAATCAGTTCGGATGACCAGTGGCCGATTTGTTTGCAAGCAGAGAGAATTCTCTATGCCTACTTTGGTTCTCCATGAGGCTAACTGAAGCCCCCATGTTGGGAGTGGATGCGCTGGCTCACTTGATCTGGCACCCCAGCCTGCTGTATGCCTTTCCGCTGCTGCGTATCATGATGCAACTGCTTCACTGGGTCCAAGATCTAACAACTATCAGTGATAGTTGTAGCACCAGACAGAACCAGGACCTCTCTTTACCCTACTCTTTTATCCTCCTCCAGGTTTCCTCCTTCAGCCATGGTGTCTGTTGCCACTGATCAATTGGACATACTGTAGCTCAGATGTTATGTAGGCTGAGAAGATAGTGAGATGCGCACTAGCCCTGAAATCACTCAAGCTCCCTCCTCCTTTCCTGGCCTTTGAGTTTTGTCAATTACTCTAAGATATTGTATTAGGTACATTCTGTTCAAATTTTTTATCAGGAGCACTTTGCTCCAGTAATTCTGAAAATGTCTTATCTTACATATGCCAGACAACAGGAGGGTGCGAGGCCCTCCCAGGCTACAGGACATTTTATTCTAATACAATATATTTTACGCACAGTCTCGGTTCTGGAACCGTACTCCTGGATAGGGGTTGGACTCTGTCCTACTCCGGAGACTGTTGTTTGTGCATATGCACCAAACAAGAGTTCGGAGTATTCGGCCTTCTTGGAGACCTTGAATGGAGTCCTGTATGGGGCTCCAGTGGGGGACTCCATTGTTCTGCTGGGGGACGTGGGCAATGATGGAGATACTTGGAGAGGCGTGATTGGGAGGAACGGCCTCCCTGATCTAAACCAGAGTGGTTGTCTGTTGTTGGACTTCTGTGCTAGTCATGGATTGTCCATCACAAACACCATGTTTGAACATAGGGATGCTCATAAGTGTACGTGGTACCAGAGCACCCTAGGCCAAAGATCAATGATCGATTTTATAATCGTTTCATCTGATCTGAGGCCGTATGTTTTGGACACTCGGGTGAAGAGAGGGGCGGATCTGTCAACTGATCACCATCTGGTGGTGAGTTGGGTCAGGGGATGGGGGAGGACTCTGGACAGACCTGGTAAGCCCAAACGCGTAGTGCGGGTAAATTGGGAACGTCTGGAGGAGGCCCCTGTCCGACGGACTTTCAACTCACACCTCCGGCGGAGCTTTTCGTGCATCCCTGTGGAGGCTGGGGGCATTGAACCTGAGTGGACAATGTTCAAAGTTTCCATTGCTGAAGCTGCGGCGGGGAGCTGTGGTCTAAGGGTCTTAGGTGCCTCAAGGGGCGGCAACCCACGAACACCCTGGTGGACACCGGTGGTCAGGGAAGCTGTCCGACTGAAGAAGGAGTCTTTCCGGGATATGTTATCCCGGAGGACTCCGGAGGCAGATGCAAGGTACCGACGGGCCCGAAGGGCTGCAGCCTCTGCCATGGCAAAGCAGCGGGTGTGGGAGAAGTTCGGAGAAGACATGGAGAAGGACTTTCGGTCGGCACCAAGGTGCTTCTGGAAAACCTTTCGCCACCTCAGGAGGGGGAAACGGAGAATCATCCAAGCTGTGTACAGTAATAGAGATACTTAGAGATAGGGTGAGAAGCTCAGTCATCCGAGAGGAACTCGGAGTAGAGCCGCTGCTCCTTCGCGTCGAAAGGAGCCAGTTGAGGTGGTTCGGGCATCTGGTAAGGATGCCTCCTGGCCTCCTGGGGAGAGATTATATCTCCAACCTGGCCTGGGAACGCCTCGGGATCCCCCAGTTGGAGCTGGTTGATGTGGCCCGGGAAAGGGAAGTTTGGGGTCCCCTACTGGAGCTGCTTCCCCCGCGACCCGATACCGGATAAGCGGTCGAAGATGGATGGATGGACAATATATTTTCCAACAATGTTGGTGTTTTCAGGTTGGTGCAAGGCCAGGGATGTCAACCCAAGCTCATGCCCTCTGCAGGGCATTCTGGAATTTCTGCTGAGTTTGTTCAAGAGTGGTTGTGCTTTATCCACCTTGGGGGTGTTTGCAGCAGCAATTGCTGCTGGCCATGATGGGCTAGGCCACTTCACAGCCAGAAACTGGAGTCTCTCACTATTTAGACAGCAATCCTCTTGGCCTTGAGAGTAGGGGAACTGTCTGTGCACTCCTCCTGCATGTCTGTTATCGATGACAGGGGCTTGGTGGAACTGCGTCCGAACCTGTCCTTCCAACCCAAGGTCAGTACCTCCTCATTCAGGTCTAGGATAATATTTTATCATTTGGTTGAGGGTTCTCCTTCCTCCTCACTTGGACAGGGATGAGGAGCATCTTCGTACTTCATCTCCTGTGCATGCACTGTACGGTTATGTGGAGTGCACAGCAGCTTTCAGGAAATTCAACCAATTGTTAGTCTGCCACGCAGCCTACGCTCACGTTCAAATTGATAAATGCCGAGCTTTGCGTAGGAATCGGCGTTTGCCCATCCTACACTTGATTTAGGTTGTACACACTGTTATGTCTGTTCAGGACGAGTTGATCTGTGATCGTTTGGTAATGCCTTGACTTGTGTGAGTTTGTAGCGCCTTGGCGCATGCGTGTGACAGTTGTTTTGGGTCTGAAAGTAAAGTAGCCCGCATGCTTTAACAGCTCGTCCATTGTCCATCTTCTTCTTCCGCCTCCTTTCCTCGCACTTCCCGGTGAGCCGACAATACCGTGGAATTGCTGGCACCAGCCTTTTGAAACCTACCTTCAAGCTATGGGATTAGCCGACGTGAGTGCAGCTCGGAAAACGGCATTGCTGAAGCACTGTTTGGGAGTTGAGGGTCAACGAGTACCGGCGACACTAACCGTAAACGGGACAAATACAGACTACGCAGGGACAGTCAAACTTTTTAAGGATCAGTTTGCTGCCCCACAGAGCGCTTTATTTAGCCGGTTTGTGTTTCGGCAACGGCATAAACTCCCGGGTGAGTCTATCCATCAGTACGTGTCCAACCTGAAAAGTTTGGCCAGCCATTGTAAATTTGGCGCATTGACAGACGAGATGATATGTGATCAACTGATTGAACACACTGCACAACCTAAAATCAGAGAGACACTGTTACTCGAATCAAATTATTTGATGCTAACTAAAGCTGTTGCCATAGCATTCCAAATCCAAAGTGCAGCGGAATGTGCAGCTACATTAACACAGACTGAATCATCATCATTAAGCCAAGCTGTACGGCCAAGTGCACAGTCGCAGGAGCAGCAGCCACAGCAGCAGCCATCTAGCGCTGGTTTGGATGTATCAGACACAGCCCCAGACCCAGTCATGCACCTCACAAGACAACAAGGGCCACGTCAGCGGCAAAGTTAGCTTTCCTGCGGCAACTGTTGTTCAAACACCATAATCCGCCATGTTACTTTGGGACCCTGGTGGTTCAAGTCATGTACAGTAAAAATTGACACAGTGTGTATTCCTCTGCTGCTAGACACAGGAGCAAGTGTCTCCCTCCTGAATGCCAGTACATACCGTCACTTTTTCCTTTCCCGCCCACTGGCCGCACCCACTGCTTTCCTATACGGTTATGGTGACTCAAAAATTGACCTGTTGGGGTCTGTCACAGTGACCGTCAGCCATGGCACTAGGATCTTGCCCTCCTTTACCTTCGATGTGGCCCGACGAGGGGCAAATCTAATGGGGTTGGATCTGTTCACAGCACTGGGATTTTCACTCATTGACTCAGAGGGGGCTGCCATCATGACTGTTGCTGCCGGACCGCATCAGAAGTGGTCATCACTGTTCGAAGGGCTAGGCTGTCTGTCTGCCTTTGTCCATCAACCCCTCATTGACTCCTTGGTGGCTCCAGTTGTCCAGCCACTGCGCCGTATTCCATTGGCCCTGAGGGATGGCGTGTCTGTGGAGTTGCAGCGGTTGCTGGATGCCGGTATCATTGAGCCGGTTGATGCTTCATCATGGATTTCGAATATGGTTGTCACCAGGAAGAAAAAAGGGGCTCTGCGCATCTGTGTGGACCTCCGCGCAGTAAACAAAGCAGTTATCCCTGACAGATATCCACTGCCCACGTCTGAGGAGCTTACGGCACAATTTCACGGCTCCACCATCTTCTCTAAACTGGATCTCCACCCTGAGAGCAGAAACCTGACAGCTTTCGTTACACACCTCGGTGTTTTCCGCTACACAAGGATGCCGTTTGGCCTTAGCTCCGCCCCCTCCTGCTTTCAAAAGGTCATGACCTCAGTGCTGGCAGGGATACCAGGAGTGGTGATCTACCTTGATGATGTGGTGGTACATGGTGCTACTACTGCTATCCATGACAGTTGCCTGCAAAGTGTGTTTGAAGCCCTCGCCATGCACCTCTAACCCTCAATGGCAGTAAATGTGTTTTGCTGCGCCGGCCATTGAATATGTAGGCTTCCGACTTTCCACTGAGGGCATTTCCCCCCTGCAATCTAATGTGGAGGCCATCCTCTCTGTTCCCAAACCGAACTCGGCTGCCCAGCTCGCTTCATTCCTGGGCATGACGGGCTAGTACATGAAGTTCATGCCTCAATATTCGGCCATAACGGCCCCACTGCGCCAGCTGCTCCGGAGGGATGAGCCGTGGGTCTGGTCTCTGGAATGTGCTGAGGCAGTGCAAACACTCAAAGCTCAACTTACCTCACCTCCAGTGTTGGCACATTTTGACATATCCAGTCACACCCTGGTCACCTGTGATTCTTTGGCCACGGCGATTGGGGTCGTACTGTCACAAGTACAAAACGGCACCTCTACTGGCACCGGTCACAAGCCACTGAGACTGCATTGTTGGTACGACCGTTTTTGCCAATACAACTACACACTACAGTTCACCCGGGCCGGATAATGTTGTTGCAGACCTCCTCTCTCGGTCAATTTCTGCCCAGACCCCGCCCGACAGCGTCAACCACATCGAAAGTGAGATTATTCACATGCTACACACTCCGCTTGAGTCAACGGTCACTCTGCAGGAACTTAAAACAGCCTCAGAACAGGATCCAGTCATCTCCCGGCTTTCTGCCTACATTCGTGGGATGGCCAAGGGAGCTACCAGCGGAGCTGTTAGCAATCTCTCGGGTCAAGCAGGAGCTCTCTTGCTTTGCACTGTGATTCCGGAGGCCCTTCGCGCCCATGTGCTGGCCATGGCACATGAGGGCCACCTGGGCATAGTGAAGCTTAAACAGAGATGCCGCAACCTGGTGTGGTGGCCAGGCATAGACAAAGAAATTGAGGCCCTCGTTAAAGAATGCCCAGCATGCCTGGTTAGTGGGAAAACCGGCCGCCAACCCCCACCACCCCTGCAACCTCTGGCCTGGCCCTCAAAGCCGTGGGAGCATCTGCAGTTGGATATATGTGGTGAGATCCACTTGGACCCCCACTATCAGCGGTTTTTAGTCGTAGTGTATGACTTACACTCCAAATGGCCTGAGCTGACCACCACTGGTTTTGTCACTTCCAAGGTCATTGTGGACTTTCTGAAGTCCCTCTTCTCCCGCTAGGGGCTTCCACAGCCCCTTACCACTGACAACGGTCCACAGTTTATTTCTGTGGAGTTTGCTTCGTACCTGAAGAGCAGGGGGATTCGACACATCCGCACAGCCCTGTATCACCCACAGGCAAACGGGGGGGTGGAACGCTTTCATCAGTCCCTGAAAAACGGCATCAGAGCACATCAGGCCCAGGGCTGCTCCTTTAAACAAGCCATACGTCGAACACTGCTACACTACCGAGCTACCCAGCACTCGACCACAGAGGTTTCCCCAGCCTCACTCATGTTGGGCAGGGAGTTACACCTACCCCTGGACAGGCTCCGCCCCACCGCAGTTCAGAACACACTCCCACCAGTCAAAGCCTCAGTCACCCGCCGTCAGGAGCGGATGAAACAGTGGTTTGACAAGAAAAAGAGGGTCAAGATAGCAGATATCACTGTGGCAGACTGGGTGAGAGCTCGTCAACCGCACAGGGGGAACAAAATGGCGTCATTTTGGTCCACTCCACAGCAAGTGGCCCGCCGACTGGGACCAGCCACACACGTCCTAGATGACGGCACCCGCTGGCACCTTCTGCAACATCAACTCAGAGCAGCGGAGACATAATGCCACCCAGAGTGGAGCAGGAGGACTCCATTTCTCAATCAGCCGCACAGCCTGAGGATACGCCGTCGGTGTCACACACAGTGCCCCCATCACCATCGCCGCTGCCCGGCCCCCAGCCTCCACACCAAGGGTCACCAAATCTTCAACTGTGTGTTCTCCACGGCCAGTGCGTATGAGTGCACGGTGTGCCTGATTTTCTGAAGAACGCTGTGTTTACCTTTCAGGCTTGAACCCCCCCAGAGAGGGGAAAATGTTATGTCTGTTCAGGACGAGTTGATCTGTGATCGTTTGGTAATGCCTTGACTTGTGTGAGTTTGTAGCGCCTCGGCGCATGCGTGTGACAGTTGTTTTGGGTCTGAATGTAAAGTAGCCTGCACGCTTTAACAGCTCGTCCAGTGTCCTTATTAAACATAACACGCACGTTTCAGAAATTAGGGCCACTGTCTGAGCTGAGGTCAGTGGAAACAGCAAAGCGGTCGTGAATAACATTGCCTTAGAGAGGAGCGCTCCAGAGGCCCACCAAGGCTGCGAATACCATGAAAGTCCCCATTGCTTCCATAACAGGTCCTGGATCTCCACTGAGAGGAAATCTATCTCCACAGAAAGAGCAGAGCCGGTGATGAGGTCCGTGAAGTTTTCTTGCCAGCTTTTTCTTCTGGGAGGATAGATTCACCTCCTTGATGCCTGTCAATGGAAGAGGTACAGAATTTCATTCCTAGCTTTATTCAAGAGCACATTATTATAATTTGAGAGCATTTCTCATTGATTTTAAATTCATATTTTGTAATAAATTCCCTTAAACCCTTGCTCTCACACTCAAATAGCCACTGCTTGTGCTTGTACAGTTGTGGTCAAAAGTGTACATACACTTGTAGAAAATCACAATGTTATGGCTGTCTTGAGTCTTCAATAAGTTCTACAACTCTTATTTTTCTGTGATAGAGTGATCGGAACACATACATGTTTGTCACAAAAAACAGTCATAAAGTTTGGTTCTTTCATAAATTTATTATGGGTCTGCTGAAAATGTCACCAAATCTGCTGGGTCAAAAATATACATACAGCAACAAAATATGTCAATTTTGGTGATGTAGCGAGTTGTGTCAATCAAATTAGCTTCATGTCATGGCCTCTTCACTTCTTCTAAGTGATTCTGATTGACTACAGCTGTTGACTTCTCATGAGCCCATTTAAATAGGGCTCATTTGACCCAGTGATTAGACTCAGCTACAAAAGCTACAATGGGAAAGTCAAAGGAACTCAGTGTGGATCTGAAAAAGCGAATTATTGACTTGAACAAGTCAGGAAGTCACTTGGAGCCATTTCAAAGCAGCTACAGGTCCCAAGAGCAACTGTGCAGACACTTATACGCAAGTATAAAGTGCATGGAACAGTTGTGTCACTGCCACGATCAGGAAGAAAACGCAAGCTATCACATGCTGCCGAGAGGAGATTGGTCAGGATGGTCAAGAGTCAACCAAGAATCACCAAGAAGCAGGTCTGCAAGGATTTGGAAGCTGATGGAACACAGGTGTCAGTCTCCACAGTCAAGCGTGTTTTACATCGCCATGGACTGAGAGGCTGCCGTGCAAGAAAGAAGCCCTTGCTCCAGAAAAGGCACCTTAAGACTCGGCTGAAGTTTGCTGCTGATCACATGGACAAAGATAAAACCTTCTGGAGGAAAGTTCTCTGGTCAGACGAAACAAAAATTGAGCTGTTTGGCCACAGCACCCAGCAATATGTTTGGAGGAGAAAAGGTGAGGCCTTTAATCCCAGGAACACCATGCCTACTGTCAAGCATGGTGGTGGTAGTATTATGCTCTGGGGATGTTTTGCTGCCAGTGGAACTGGTTCTTTGCAGAAAGTAAATGGGATAATGAAGAAGGAGGATTACCTCCAAATTCTGCAGGAAAACTTAAAACCATCAGCCCGAAGGTTGGGTCTTGGGCGCAGTTGGGTGTTCCAACAAGACAATGACCCAAAACACACATCAAAAGTGGTAAAGGAATGGCTAAACCAGGCTAGAATTAAGGTTTTAGAATGGCCTTCCCAAAGTCCTGACTTAAACCCCATTGAGAACATGTGGACAGTGCTAAAGAAACAGGTTCATGCAAGAAAACCATCAAATTTAGCTGAACTGCACCAATTCTGTCAAGAAGAGTGGTCAAACATTCGACCTGAAGCTTGCCAGGACCTTGTGGATGGCTACCAAAAGCGCCTAGTTGCCGTGAAAATGGCCAAGGGACATGTAACCAAATACTAATGTTGCTGTATGTATATTTTTGACCCAGCAGATTTGGTGACATTTTCAGCAGACCCATAATAAATTTATGAAAGAACCAAACTTTATGACTGTTTTTTGTGACAAACATGTATGTGTTCCGATCACTCTATCACAGAAAAATAAGAGTTGTAGAACTTATTGAAGACTCAAGACAGCCATAACATTGTGATTTTCTACAAGTGTATGTACACTTTTGACCACAACTGTATTTGCTGTGCTAAAACTTTTTGGTTGGACTCCGATATGTTGTTGCTTGGACTGATTTCCTGCTCTCTGCTTTCGCCCTTCTTCTGCTTCAATGCACTTGCATATCTCCTCTCAGATTTCTCCTGCACTCTAGTTTTTTTGTGTTACAACCTTGTCAAAATTCACCAACCAATAGACTGCTAGGTGTGCAGTAGTGCAATGAAGAGTGAAAAGTATACAGGAGTAAATTATAATTATTCTTTTAATTATATAGCATAGTGCAAATGGTGCTGGAATAAATAATATTTTATTATATATGTATTACATTACAATACAGTATGAACAGCTCTGAAATATAGAATAGGGAATGATGAATAAATAATAAGGTGAACCAGTAAACAGACTGATTAGAGACATTGTTGCTGGGTCATTGCACAGGAATTGAACCTGGCACTGTGAGTAAGAAGTCAGCTGTTCATCAGAGAGATGGCTTGTGGAAAGAAACAGTTCCTGACTCTTTTGGTTTTGGCTAACAGTGGTCTGTAGCGCCTACCAGAGGGGAGAAGCTGGAACAGGTTGTGTCCGGGGTGAGATGGGTCTGCAGTGATGGTTCCTGCCCGTTTCCTGACTCTGGAGGAGTATAAGTCATGAATGGAGGGCAGGTTGGCACTGATGATCTTTTCTGCTGTCCTAACTGTCTGATCAGGTCCTTTTTGGTGGCAGATCCAAACCAGACAGTGATGGACGTGTAGAGGAAAGGCTGGATGATGGCTCTGTAGAAGTGGATCAGCAGCTCCTTACCGTACGTACTGTGACAACTAGCCTATCACAGAACGCAGACGCAGTCAGTTACCCAATCAGGATTTGTATTCAATCCGAGCACAGATATTGACTCATGTTACTCATATAATACTTGTATTCGGCAAAAGTGCTTTATCCGTACTGGATACTCGTTTCAGCCAAGTAGTCATTACCATAAAGTTGAAAAATGTCAACTTTCTGATTGGCGCTCAACACGCTCAAAATACTACGCCAACAGATTTGCCACTCCTTGCAGCTGAGAGAAGCCGGCTTCCATTGAAAATGAATGACTTCCGGTAACTTTAGAAGCTCAAGTCGGTGGCGGTGTGAACGTACGGTTAGGCAGGTTGAGCTTCCTGAACTGGTGCAGGAAGTACAGCCTGTGCTGGGGGACCCACCCCAGAACCTGATCAGACAGTTAGGACAGCAGAAAAGATCATCGGTGCCAACCTGCCCTCCATCCATGACTTATACTCCTCCAGAGTCAGGAAACGTGCAGGAACCATCACTGCGGACCCATCTCACCCCGGACACTACCTGTTCCAGCTTCTCCTCTGGTAGGCGCTACAGAGCACTGTACGCCAAAACCAACAGATTCAGGAACAGTTTCTACCCACAAGCCATCTCTCTGATGAACAGCTGACTTCTTACCCACAGTGTCAGGTTCAATTCTAGTCAATAACCCAGTAATCACTGTCTCTACAGCACCTGTTTACTGGTTCCACTTATTATTCCACTTATTTAGTATTATTCATCATTCCCATTCTCACATCTCACTTATTATTATTATTTTTATTTATTCATCATTCTCATTTCCTATTTCAGAACTGTATGTTCATACTGTTCATATTGTAATATAATAACATAATACTATTTATCCCAGTTTCCTCTGCACTATGCTCCACATTTAAATAATTTTATTGAACTCTTCATTGCACTCATGCTTCTATATTGTTTCTGTTTGTAGTATGTATCTATTGTGTATATATTAGTGTGTATATTTTGTTTTGGTTGTTTTGTATGTGTAAGCACAGTGTGAGTAACGATGCTCCAAAGAAAAATTCCTCGTATGTGTCCTCATACCTGGCAAATAAAGCTGATTCTGAGAAAGAAGTAATGTTCTGTTGTTGCTGCTCTGCTGTGTTCTTTGTAAAAGTGATTTTGTTTTTTACCCTATTTCAACTATTTTGTCTTTAATCTTGTCCACTCTGAACTTTCTGAAATTAAATGAGGGAAAAACTGAGGTGGTTGTTTTTGGAGCAAAAGAGGAACGATTAAAAGTCTGCGCTCAGCTTCAAACAACAACGTTAAAAATAACAGACAAAGCCAGAAATCTTGGTGTAGTCATGGACTCTGACCTGAATTTTAACAGCCACATTAAGACAATTACAAAGTCAGCCTATTATCACCTTAAGAATATATCAAGGGTTAAAGGACTTATGTGTCAACAGGATTTGGAAAAACTTGTCCGTGCTTTCATCTTCAGTAGACTTGACTACTGTAACCGGGTCTTTACAGGTCTCCCTAAAAAATCAATCAGACAGCTGCAGCTGATTCAGAACGCTGCTGCTCGGGTCCTCACTAAGACCAAGAGACTGGATCACATCACTCCAGTTCTGAAGTCTTTACACTGGCTTCCTGTGCCCCAAAGAATTGATTTCAATGTACTTTTGCTAGTTTATAAATCACTAAACGGTTTAGGGCCAAAATACATTTCTGATCTGCTAGTACACTATGACCCCCCCAGACCTCTAAGGTCATCTGGGGCAGGTCTACTTTCTGTTCCCAGAGTCAGAACTAAACAGGGGGAAGCAGCTTTCAGTTTCTATGCTCCTCATATCTGGAATAAACTCCCAGAAACTTGCAGGTCTGCTGCTACTCTCAGTTCTTTTAAATCAATGCTGAAGACTTTTCTTTTCGATGTTGCCTTCCTTTAAATGATGTTCATTTCTTTACTGTTTAATCTCTTATACTGCACTGTAATTTTTATTCCTGTGTTTTATCTGTTTTTGTTTTTTTATTTTTAAACTGTTTTTTCTGTGTTTTATCTGTTTTTATTTTTTTAACTGTTTTTATGTAAAGCACTTTGAATTGCCCTGTTGCTGAAATGTGCTATACAAATAAAGCTGCCTTGCCTTGCCTGCCTTGCCTTTAACATTAACAGCTACTTTTCAGAGGCTATTGTTTTGAATAAAGTCATTCTGTGAAGAGTGTTGTATCTGAAATGTCCGATTTAAAGATGTGACCTGAAGTGAATAATTTAAATGCCTTTCTGAACCAACTATAAAAGAATGCATATATTAAAGGGTTTACAGTAGAATTCAAGTAGCCCACCCAAACAAGTGTTTCAAACAAAACTGGTGGTGTTGAGTAATTAATAAAAGGATCAATGATGTTACAGACAAAAAAAGGAGTCCAAAAAGAAAGGAATGCCCCCATTATAATAGCAAGTGTTTTAGTGGCTTTTGTCTGACTCTTATTTGGAATTTTTGCTAGTTTTTGACAGCGTGTGTTCTGTATGCTGTGCAACTGTCTCTGTGCCACTAGGAAAATCTTCAGGTAAACACCAAGCATTATTATTCCTGGAATGTAAAAAGAAAGTACTGATGAGACTGTACTTGACAGTCCACTCTGAAACAAAACACATCCTCCTTCACACACAATGTGGTTATAGTAGAACTCCTCAATCCCCCAAAGATTTAACTTGAGAAAAATCATTCCAAAGCCAATGAGAGCTGAAATGCTCCAACTGAGCAGAATCATGATCAGCACAACATTAACAGATATTTTTTGTTTGTATAGTAGAGGTTGGCAAACAGCATAGTATCGGTCAAGTGATATGAATGACAGATTTAGGATTGAAGCTGTACACAACATGACATCAGAACTCATATAGACTTTACAAAAGATGTCACCAAAATACCAGCAAGACTCTAAACATTTGATCATACTGGGAAACATGACTAACAACCCTAAAAGAAAGTCAGACATAGCAAGAGAGGAAATCAAGTAATTAGTTGGAGTATGGAGCTGCTTAAAATAGGCAATTGAGACAGTGACTAAAAGGTTTCCACACACTGTTAGAATGACTGTGACCCCTAGAATCATATAGAGGGTGATGCGTATGGGCAAGGGATAGATGTTCCTCAGACATGAACCGTTTGTGGACTCATAGCAGAGCACTGGCTCCATCTGTTAGGAGGAGAGAAGTTTACTTTGTTAATGCCGGCAAACTTGGTGGGACATTTAGTCGTCTTTCTCTAGTTTATTGCAATGTAGTGATGATTATCAAAAAATAAAGAAAATGTTTTACCATAGAACACCTTCATACGTGTGTGTGTGTATATATATATATATATATATATATACCACCAAGGTGAAATCCTGTAAAAACATTTAAATGCTGCTCTTTTGCCTTGAGGATCTTCTGAATGTACAGCTTTTGTAAAGTGACTTAATTTGCAGCTTTGAATTTCCTCCAATATTCTATGCAGCTGGTTTCCATAGTATTAATTCAAATGAAAATGTTGTAAGTGGCCCTTCTCTCCCTAACTTGGATTAAACTGTGTAGAAGCAAATCTTACATCAGACATTAAAAAGTAGATTTCAATTCCTTTTGCAATTTGCTCTTTAGAAATTCCAAAAATAGGTGACAAATCACAAAACATTGGCTAAGGTAGAAACTTGGCATATTGCTAATAACAACATATTGCTAATAACATTTGCAATCAATGCTTAATTAAAAACTTATAAACCATAAACCACTTTCCTCCAAACACAACTGCACTTCAATCCCACACTTACCTTCCATAGTTAGTTGGACAGACGTTGAAGACCATCCATTTGCCTTATATGGGGTCAGTTTAGTGTGTACCTATGAGTGTGTCTCTCTGGTCAGTCACTTCAGCGGGTTAACTAATAGACCCTTGGGGAGTAAGGTTGGACAATCTGTCCCAGTGGATAATGTACAGTAAGAGCTGGATATCACTTTGCAATTCATAACATAGTATTAAAACATTGAAAGTGAGTTTTAAAGTTCAACCTATTGTTTTCTTTTGGGATCAAGTTTTAATTTTTATATTCAGAATTTTTTTTAAACATGACATTCACAAACAGTTAGAAACAACAAACTGCCACATAGGAACGCGTCCCAGGGCACAAAATCACAAAGAGGAAAAACGGAAGGGAGAGAGACAAAACAACTCATGCACAAACAGACACACACAAACAGATTCAAGCCAAGGGACCAATCACACACGCAAACAAAAGAAAAGGCTACAGCATTGCCTTCAAGGACTCAGCAATGCTGTGCCAAGTCTCCAAAGTCTTCCCCGGGGCTCCACACACACGAGCCATCAAAAGTTCCATATACGTGACATCCAAAAAAGAAAGGATCCATGAACAAACAGATAAGTCATGAGGTGGCTTCCAACGGGTTGCAACCATCCTCTTAGCAGCTGTAAGTCCAGCAAACACAGCACGTTTTTTAGCTTCAGAGAGGTGGAAGGCTGACATGTCATTCATAATCAAAACATTGACAGTAACAGGCACAGTAACATTAATCAAGGCAGACATTTTGCAATATTGTTCCAGAACTGACCAACAGGAGAGCAATCCCAGAACATATGAAGATATGTACCTTGAGCTTTAATTGGGCAGAAAGTGCATAAAGGAATGCCAGATATCACCAAGAACTGATAAACTGATGTTAAGGTACATAAAGCCAAGATTTTTGCGATTGCGAAAGTATAGCTTAGAGCTTTTCTTAGGCCTGACTAAATAGACATATACACCATGGGAATTGGTGTCCTGTGGCAGATGGGCTGTGGTCTTCCAGTGTTGTAGCAAGACGGTAGTGAAACGGTAGAGGGTTGAGTAAAACCAGTGAAACAGCGAATGCTGTCCGAGGGTGAATGTTAACCGCTATGTTAGGACATTGGAGGTAGCTGCTACCCACAGCTAGTTAGCTAGCTAGCTAGCTAGCTAGCCAGAGGATGGTTGGAAGGGCTGTGAGCAGAAATGGGTACCGGGATATAGTAGAGAGATAGACAAAAATAAGAAATCCAGTAATACAGCAAACGAAGTCTGGAGTAAATGTTATCCGCCTGAGGACAATGGAAGTAATTGCTAGCAGAAGCTAGCCATGAACTGCTACAAAGAACTACTACAAACTACTATTTCTTTTCTATTTTTGTTATTGCCACTCTTCATTCTAACCCCAACCGGCCTGTCAGACACCGCCTACCAAGAACCTGGGTCTGTCCGAGGTTTCTGCATAAAAGGAAGTTTTTTCTCGCCACTGTCGCACTGTTGCTTGCTCTGGAGGAAACTACTAGAACTGTTGGGTCCTTGTAAATTCTGGAGTATGGTCTAGACCTACTCTATCTGGTCTAGACCTACTCTAGCTGTAAAGTGTCTCGAGATAACTCTTGTTATGAATTGATACTATAAATAAAATTGAATTGAAATTGAATTGAAGTTAGCTAGGTATTCAGCTGGTGGTCGGAGGTGCGGGAAAATGTTACAAAAAGTTACAAAAATAGTAAATCCGTTCCTTACGGTACAACGGACGTTGCAGTAAGGCATGTGCAGCAATATACAG
Organism: Percina caprodes; assembly: GCA_013375575.1. Classification (NCBI taxonomy): domain Eukaryota; kingdom Metazoa; phylum Chordata; class Actinopteri; order Perciformes; family Percidae; genus Percina; species Percina caprodes. The sequence goes on from JABXJD010000984.1 coordinate 79,844, forward strand.
GATGGAAGTTTTCACAAAACTGGATACCAGGATAGACGAAAGACAATATTTACAAATATTTACACAGGACAAAGACAAGACATGTCTGCATGGTTACGTTATTTTGGATCATGTAAGAGGAATAGAGTGCTTCAGAAAATTCGGGAAGGGCACTAGGAAATATTCAAATGCCATGAACAATAAAAGCAATCTGTGTGGTGGCCTGGGTTTAGTAGCCACATAGGAAAGCTGGTCTTTAAATGCACGGCGTCTGTTGTGTGGACTATTCTACTATGTATGTGGAGGTGGTCCAGCTGAGCCCGACAAAAACCTGTGGATGTGGTAAAACACTTCAAAGAAATCTTCGCCAGGCGTGGCATACCTGATTCTAGTCACAGACAACGGGCCTCAGTTCACGGTGGCTCACATGACAGCCTTCACCACTAAGTATGAAGTTAAGCATGCAAACAGTCCAAGATACCCACCTTTTCGGCGGTGTGGGAGCCAGCCATCCCAGACCTTCAGTCGGTGCAGCGTAAAGAAAGGGAGAAGAGATGGATGGACGCAAGCAACTATGACCGCAGACGTCAATTGAGAAATCACTCTGACATGTCAACAGGAGTTCAAGTGTGGATCACAGATACAAGATCTACAGGTACTGTGACATCTGCACATGAAACACCTAGATCTAACCTGGTCAATGGACAACTAGGCACTTTAAGGAGGAATCACCGCCACCTTTGGCCCATGTTGGCAGACAATCGCAGTATAACACAAGAGCATGCTGCAGGGGTTGACCTGCAGGATACTTTGACAGACACTGGTCAGGTGTCTCCTGAGGGGCCTTAGGGCACTCCTGAAACTATTAGAGCCAGATCTGGCAGGTCCATCACAAAGCCAGATCAACTGGATCTGTAAACGCAAATGAGGGAAAGAAATGAAAACTAAAAAAAAGGAAATATACTAAATGTATTGGGGAGAAACAGGGAGGTTTGGTAATGTAAGTGTTGTAAGAGTTTAATGGGAGGTTGAATCCTGTTGTGTGTTGACTGTCTAGGGAAACTACTGTGTGTTTGTTTGTAGCTTAAAAAGGCCTCATTGAGTTTATATTCTTTAGTGTAATTCGGTCTCAATATGAGTTCACAGGAAAGAAGTGTTAAATTTCAATTTTATTTATAGTATCAATTCATAACAAGTGTTATCTCGAGACACTTTACAGATAGAGTAGGTCTAGAACACACTTCAGAATTTACAAGGACCTAACAGTTCTAGTAGTTCCCTCCAGAGCAAGCAACAGTGCGACAGTGGCTAGGAAAAACTTCCTTTTAGGCAGAAACCTCGGACAGACCCAGGCTCTTGGTAGGCGGTGTCTGACGACCGGTTGGGGTTAGAATGAAGAGTGGCAATAACAGTCACAAAAAATTGTAGTTTGTAGTAGTTCATGGCATAGCAGGGCACTGTGCAGCATTACAAGGCACAGCAGGACGTAGCAGGGCACAGCAGAGCGTAGCAGGATGTAACATGGCATCGCAGGACGTGTAGCGGGACCACGGCAACAGCTGCTACCATGATTTTGGAGCCTCCCTGATCCAAGGAAACTGGCTAGGCAAAAAAAGAACATAAGGACTCCGGGGAATGACTCCCCAGAACTTGGTTAGTAACAAGCATTTCTGGGACATGGATGCACACAAATGGAAAGATAGAAAGATAGAGGAGAGAGGAGCTCAGTGTGTCAAAGGAAGGAAGTCCCCCAGCTGTCTAAAACTATTACAGCATAACTAGGAGAGACAGGGTAAAGAGAGGAGCCTGGTCAGGCTAGAACTCTCCCCAACCGGATTGGGCTGTATGCCCTGCCTCCCTCTAGTTTTATTATATTAATGATTATATGATAGATAGATCTGACAACTATGACGAGAAGCAGATGGGCCGGGTTAGGCGGACACTGTGACTCCTCACTCCCTAACTATATTCAATTCTATGCCCTAACTATAAGCTTCATCAAAGCATAACTAGGAGAGACAGGGTAAAGAGAGGAGCCTGGTCAGGCTAGAACTCTCCCCAACCGGATCGGGCTGTATGCCCTGCCTCCCTCTAGCTTTATTATATTATTGATTATAAACATTATATTATACTGTTAAATAAACACTAAATAAATGTGTTATAGTATGCCAAATGTTTCACAGTGATCTCACAAAAGTGAGATTAAGAGTCTGTTGCAACAATGATAAATGATGTAGGTCACAGTCTATTATTGCTTTTCACAAAGGGAGATGTGTGATCTAGCCATCTTGGAGCTAAGCTACAGCTCTCTCTTTTCAGTAGCAACCTTTTACAATTATGTGCATTCAAACTACCGCACATGTGTACCACTGGGATAGATAGATAGATAGATAGATAGATAGATAGATAGATAGATAGATAGATAGATAGAGAGATAGAGAGATAGAGAGATAGAGAGATACTTTATTCAACCCGAAGGAAACTTTAGGAATTCAGTAGCAAGAAAAGCATAACACAACAAACACATATATCACACATACCTAAGAATAAAAATAAAATTTAAAATCACTCATAGAAATGCAATGACCATGGTAAGGTGAGATACTTTGGTAGACTGTGTGTGCAATGATGTGCAAAAGTGAAAAAGTGAACAGTGCAGGGATTGAACAGTGCAGTAGACCATGATAGAATATTGACTATGACTATAAAAATAAACATAATAACCTATGAACTCACTGACTGAATAGGAAGAAGAACATAATGTAACAGGGAATAAGTCATAAGATGTAAGATGTAGATGCTATGACCATAGTCCAGATTATGTATGAGGGCTAATATAGCCAATAAGAAAGTGAAGCTGAGAGAGACAGGCTCATGCTAAAAAGTCCATTTCTCCCCTCCCCCTTGTGTTGTGTTGACCACCTCCACAGTGACCCCTTCAATGGAGACTGGTGTCATGTGTGGTTTGGATCTCCTGAAATCCACCACCAGCTCCTTGGTCGTTGTTATGTTCAGCTGCAGATGGTTGAGCCTGGACAATGGAACAAAGTCATCCACCAGGTTCCTGTACTCGTACCCCTGCCCATCCCTGATACACCCCACAATTGCAGTATGGGCAGGCCATCGCAGCAGGAGCGGGGCAATCACACCTGTTGTAGAGCTGGTTGAGCTGGTTTGAAGTTTGTCGACTCGAAGCAGATCAGAGAATATGCAGGACATTTTATTACAGACAGAGTCAGAGACAGAATACTTGACACACTACGCGAGCTTAGTCTGCTACGGAGACCAGCACCTCAGCCAGCAGTGTTGCCTGATGCTGCTAGCCGGGTAAGGGGACATCGACGAGGGCACGAGTTCCAGCTAGGTGGAAAGCTAACACTAGATGGCCACCTGTCTAATCCATCCTGCTTGCAAGTGTCCGATCTATACTATCTATATTATATCCTACTGAAAAACAGTGTACTGGACTAGCTACACGGCCTGCTAGCCTTCGGAGCAGATGCTGATCTGTCGGGTAAGACTCGTGGAGGTGGGCTGTGTTAATGCACATGGACTGGTGCAGAAATGTGGTGCTTTTACCCAACTAACCACTGGTGAGTTTGTGACCGTGCTGACCATTATACATTCTACGCAAATTCACAGCTGTGTTTATACTCAGTGTTTACAGACCACCAAGTGCTATTGCTACCAATTTTTTAGCTGAATTCTATGGAGCCTATATACATGGCTGTTTTGTATGTTGTTTTTATATAATGTCGTTTTTATATATTTTAAATGTTTAACACCATTTGAGCCACGGTGAAATGTTTCGAGTGTATGGTTGAAATAACAATAAAACACACTTGAGTTGAGTTGAATGCCTCACTGGCGTGGCTTGGACTTGTAGAACAGCAAAGGAAGTGCATTCTGGGATTTTGTGTCTTTCACCCATATGAACCAAAAACAAATTTTCTGGCTTTTCTCAGTCTAGAAGGCACCAATTTAAAAACAAAATCCACATTTCTACTACATAAATGACCCAAAGATATATTCATCTGTGAAATATCCCTTTAAGGAAAACATGCAAAATGTGTTATATTCATGTAAACAAACAGACTTAATTTATATCATTATTATCACAAATTTATATATGCTACATTAACAGCCTCCTGGGCCGAAAAACTGTGCCTGCCAAGTAGTGGGAAAAGTTTGGTCAACAGACCGACTGACTGCTAAAGTATGACCGAATAAAATCAAAACAAAAGACTGTGTGTTCCTCATTGAAAACAACATATTACGATAAAAGCTTTAACTTTTACTTTGAGTCTGAATTAAAAATGAATGCAAAATAAACAGCAATTAGAAGTGTGAATAATGGTCCGATGGGGATGCAGGCAGATGTCAGCCACCTCTCCTGACTTCTCACACCTCTAAGAACTGGGAACTTATTAACACTGTCTGCATTCTGGCACCTCCTCGTCTAGGGAGCTCTTTATTTTCAGATGTTTTTGAGAGTGACTCATATGGTAAACAAATTAGTGACCTGCCTTATGAACACGCTCTTTGTTTAAAGTTATCATTTTAATGATTAGTTAAGATGATGTGTTTAAATATACTAGTGCACTACCAACTGTTTGGGCTGCTGTATGGCTGCTTGTAGCTTTCTCCAGAACTATTGTACCCTGACATAACTTAATAAAATACCTTAAATCATTTAATATGCAACCCAACTGTTCACTACTAAATTACTTTGTACTTTAGGTGAAAACATTGTACTACTACATTTAGCTGACAGCTGAAGTTAACATAAAGGTCCTCTGTTATATTAAAGCACAACATTGAGTTAAGGGCTGTTGAAATATCTTCCACAATATAGCTATACAGTAGCACTGTCAGATAGGCATCTAGTGGAGAACCTTTAATCTAATTTCATATAGTAGTGTAGTATAGTATAATATTCATATATAATTCAAAAGTTATTAAAAAAAATTGTTTTATAATAAAGGATTCAGTGGAAATACCATTAAATTTTCAATTTCAATCATATGTCAGCACAAGGTTGGGGGTGTGGTTAAAACAGTGAGGGGCCTTATGCACTCTGACTGAAACCAATTGAATCTAGTAGTGAGTTGAAAGCAATACTAACATCCACATAGATATTAAAATCACCTAGATAAGTACTTTGTCTGGTTTAAGGACTACACATGATAAAAACTCTGAGAATTCAGATAGAAATTCTGAATATGGACCTGGAGCTCGGTAAACAACAACAAATATAATTGGCTATAACGTTTTCCATGTTGGATGTTGAAGATGAAGAACAAGACTTTCAAATGAGTTATAATTTAGTTTATGTTCAGGATTAATTAACAGGCTTGAATCAAAGATGGCTGCAACTCCCCCTCCTCTGCCAGAGCCTCTAGGAATTTGAGTATTATTATGACTGGGAGGAGTGGCTTCATTTAGACTAACATATTCTTCATGGCACAGCCATGTTTCAGTAAGACACAATAGATCAGTTTGATTATCTGAAATCAAATTGTTTACTAATACTGCTTTAGAAGACAGAGATCTAAAATGTAATAGTCCACATATAATTTTCCTATTCTGTTGTATCATTGCAGTGGTAGTTTTAATTCCAATTAGGTTGGTAAGTTCAGCCCCTCTTTTTTACCAATGATTTTACCGATCTGAGTTGGGGGACAGACACCGTGGTTATTAGACTATGAGTGGGCGACTGCTCCAACGGAAGCACAGAGGAGCGCATTGCACTGCACCTCTGATTACTAATATTAAACTTGGGTTGTCATAATTTATGACAGATAATAGACTCGGTCAGATTTTTTGATATGAGAGTGGCTCTGTCTAGAGTGGGATGAATGCCGCCTCTCCTAATTAGACCAGGCTTTCCCCAGAACGCCCTCCAATTAGTCACGTAGCCCACATCATTAGCTGGGCACCACCCTGACAACCAGTGGTTGGAGGATAATATTCGGCTGTACGTGTCATCGCTGATCAGTTTTTGCAGGGGTCCAGAGAAAATGACTGAGTCCGACATTGTCTTTGCATATGCATTTAATGAGTTTAACCCTATAATTTTAGCCAGCAGCTTTAGATAGGATTCTACATCACCCGCCAAATGCAGGTGAATTTTGAAATTGGCGGGTAACATTGTCAATCTAGCTGGTAGCCAATGAGAATTGAGTGATTCACAAGCGTAACAATCGGTAAGTAGGGAACGCAGTTGATTATTGGCCTGGACCAATCAAGGGCCCGCATCACTGGAAGACAGTGATTGACAGCCAGGGCCCTCTATCGCATTTTCACTAATCGCGACAATCCCAGCAGTCCCAAGTGCAGCCACTGACCAAGCGACAGTGAGAACGGGTCAAATTAATTTCCTTGATTTTGATATGAAAACGAGACCTGCGTACAGCGAAAGATGTCCTGTCAACGCTGTAACGTTTTTCACTATAAAGTTGCTGAAAGTTGTTTCAATCCTGTCGGCTCGCTGCGTCGGGCGGAGCTACTGCTCCGTTCCCCCCGCAACTGACGCGCACACACACTTAAACACACACAATCACACACAGTGGATGCAGGAAAAACCGCAGATGAGATGTACAGGAAACCTAAATTGAGGACAACTACATTATTGAAGGTGCAATGAAAAGTTAAAGTCCAATACATACTTTATGAATGTGTGTCCCAGGCCAGGATGGGAAAGGATGCCTGATTTTCACCTTTATGACGCAAAAAAAGTGGCTGGCAAAAAGTGACAGTGGCGGGTGGTCAAAAAAGTTAACTTCAGGCCCTGCATCTTGGTCACACTTGAGACCAATGTGATTGTGCACTTGATGAGCTGGAAGTACTGCAGCAGGAGGAAGTGGAGGTATATGAGACACATAACTTCCTGGTTCAGGACTATGATAATAAGAAAAAGAAGAAGATGAAGATGTTTACATGTGGCTTTCGTGTTTCCACTAAACAATAAATCACAGTACTCCCTCTGCAATAATATTGTTAAATTCATTCAATAAAAACTATTCATTTTAAGTCATTAACCTTTCTCTCTGTAGTTATGTACTGTTTTTGTATACGTGTACATTTTGATACGTGTACAACATGCCTCATGAATACACATGAAAACAAGTTAAATCTTACATAAATGGACATCGGTGTCTAAAATAATTCCCTCATTTTCAACATGAAATCCAAAAACCTCAATTTACATGAAACATATCTATAGTTGGTTTGATTCAGGTAGCATCTTTTAAAATAATCTTTAAGAGATGTCAGTCAGCATTTCATTCCGTTGCTTACATATAGTAAATGCAACTTTTAGCTGACTATATACTATTAATATTTATTTAAAAACACATCAATATACTTGCCTGGCCTCTCTGCACCTTATCCCTTATGCAGACCCAATGTAATTGTATTGTATGCCTTCTTCTTAAGTGCATTTGTATTTGTATTTGGCTGTGGCTGTGTGTGAGTGTGTATCTGATGAGCAGGTGGCCCCTTGTATGGCAGCCTCGGCCAGTGTATGAATGTATGTGAATATATCTATATCTATCTATATCTATAGTGCTATAGAAATAAACTTTGACCTTGACCTTGAATGGTGGTTCCTGTACTATGTAAAATCTATATAAGAACAGTCCATTTACATTACTGTATCATATTTTATTGTATTGTACAGTATTAATACATTTTTTTGTTGTAACTGTATTTAAGTACCTGGCTGAGAAGCCACTTAATTTCCCCACAGGGATTAATAAAGTAATTTAGCACATTAACTCTTTCGAAACAGGCAAAAACTACCTCAAGGGAGCATAACAACATTTTTGCGAATTTGAGGACGCTTTTTCAAATGTTATGGTTTCCATCAACATTTTCTAATGCAATACTTCAAAATGAGCACAAAAATAAGTTGATGCAACACAGTTTATGTTTATTCTATACTGGGGAAAAATTGACATGAAAAACTGAGGGGTTGCCCTGGTAACGTATCCAGTTGAGCAGGTATCTCCATGTACCAAGGCTCAGTCCTAACTGCAGTGGCACGGGTTCGATTCCAACCCGCGGCCCTAGGCGCTCTCTTTCTCCCCCCTTTCGTGTTTACAGTTGTCCTGTCCATCAAAGCCCCAAAAATAATCTTAAAAAACAACAACATAATTAAAGCAAGTCAGGCACATCTTTGATTAATGCTTTTTTATGAACAATAATTTAATCTTACAAAATGAAATAACAATTATTTAGTCATTATTAGCTCGAATATCACGTTTGCATTACTGTACACATGCCATATTTAAGGACACACAAGGCTTTACAATCATGCTGATCCATTGCTCATAGTGTTGATACATTTTATACAGTTACGACGTGTTGCAGTTATTTGGCATTAAATTGCTGTTCAGGATTTATTTATTCTGTGTGTGTGTGTGTGTGTGTGTGTGTGTGTGTGTGTGTGTGTGTGTGTGTGTGTGTGTACTCTTGTTATATTGAATAAAGTGATATTCAAGTCAGTACTAAACACCGCAGGCTTAAAAAAATGTCTATTTGAACTTGCTTGGATACATGGCAGGTAGAAAATTAGGAGGACAAATTGTAAACTCAGTCCAAGCTGGACTTGGTAATATATTAGTTTACATACCATCAAATAAGGAAACTCATGTCTGTCTTCGTTGCTACACCTTTCCAAGTACATGTCACTATAAAACTGCAATCGTTTTCTAATATCACTTTGTTATATTTACATATAGCTATATATTATGAACAAATTAACTCTACAAGTTCAATTCAATTTACTTCATCATATGCAGTACTGTTGTCCACAGGGTAAAGTGGGATCTGGCAGGTGGGGGAACCTAACATCCAACACACAGCACTAAACTCAATTAGTTAATAGTTTACCACTCTCGTTATTGTCCTTCTAAAACAGTAGTTAAGAACACCAGGAACATTTGCCAGAGTTGAGTTTTCATTAAAACTACATAATGATTTTTTGCTTGCTTCTTAAGTTACCATGTGACTGGTTACTAACATGTATGGCTATTTTTTAGGGATGGACCGGTTATTGGCCCAGACAAATTATTAATCAGTTTTTTGGTAGTTTGCAGATTATCTGTAACATTAAATAATTGGTCAAAGAAAAAAAGTTTTGTGTTGGGAGTTTGTAACATTTCAAAATCCTAATTTTGACTGTAAATGCACATTGGTTTTAAATAGCTGTTATCAGTTTCATTAACTACTACTGATAATCGGTATTGATATCGGCCTTGAAAAACCAGTATCGGTCGATCCTTACTACTTTTATACTCCGAGTTCGACACAGTCTGCCCACAGAAAAACACACTGGCTCTACATTCACTTTGCCGCTGTGAAAACTTGTCACTGTTGGAATCCACTGTTACTGCCATTGTTCTCCATAATTGAACAACCTTTCACAGCTAGCAATCAGGTCCGGCTGTTTCATCCTCAACTAGATTTGGGTGCAGTATCACTTTAGCTGACTAATTTTTTAGACAGATTTTTAAAATAATCACTGCTAATTTTTATACAATACAATTTTATTAGACACTCAAAGCACCGATTTTGATTTTTGCAGCTAGTTTTATTTTGTCTAGTTGCATTTGTGTTGTAGGAAATAAGATATTTTACAATAAAATTAACACATTTAAATTTTAAAACGTGCCCATGCAGCTGAGGAATGTTTACTGGTGATGGGAAAAAAGAAGCCTCATGAAGCTTTGTGAAGCATATTATTTATTTTCTGAGGCCACTAGATGCCACTATTTTGTTTTAAAAATGGCTTAAGGAATGGCAACTCAATGTGATTTCAACCCTTTGTTGAACAGAGAGAGCCATCTAGTGGGCTTGTAAACACAGAAAATGGTTCAAAAACCTTCATGATGCTTTATTTGTCCATCACTAATGTGTACAGTACCTTTACAAGATTTTTAGGATTCTTGCCATCCTTGCACACAGCTCCATACGAAACACAGAGCTTTCCTCCATGCATTACACACCACAGTGTTTGATCCTACAAACACCTTCAGCAGACGTTTATATGACACATGCAGCATTGCTTGTACAAGGTTATTGACTCAAGCACGTTGATCATTTGGATTTCTAAAAGTGAAAATCAAAAGGACAGGATGCCAGTGTATGGGATTTAAGTCACATGTATCCTGATTAGTTTTTTTAGTGCACATTCATCACTGTTAATAGTGACATTCATCACTGTTACTGGTTCACTGATTTACTCTACTGCTCTCCCCCATTTGATCAACTCAAGGGTTGGAGAAGTTGGAGGCCCGTGGGGTACGTCTCCCCACCCTTACACCACTCCTGGGTCCAGTTGGCGGGCCTCCTCCACCTTCATGTGCCTGGAGAATCCTGATGGCCTCTCTCAGATTCTGAGCTCGGACCTCCTTACTTTGGATCTCTTCTACTACTCGACTAGGGAACCAGCCCCTTTCGCCATCATGGAGCCTTTCACCCATCATCCAGCCTGTGATACAGAAGACCCATAATGGCCATGAAGATGGAAAGAGAAGACAATATACAAGATAAAATGTCACTCACATTTTAATCATTTATTTATTTTACAAGGAGTACAAACAGTCTCAAATGGGATATTAGAGCAGATTTCTGCCTGTACACACCATCGTCTGTTCTCTCTAGAAGGTTCAAAACATCAGCCATCTCAATGGAGAGTTCATCTGGCTCCTGAGACGAGTACGACTGAATACATTGCACCTGTGGAGAGTCTGGAAAACATCACAGATAGTTTCAGTTCACATTTCCACGTCTGCATGTTGAGGACCATACAAAATGGTGATGTGATATTGTGTCTTACCTGGTTGGTGGGCACTAGTTGACATAAAGCGTGTGCGTCGGTTAGGAGTGAGAGCACACACCCATCGAAGTTTATCACTCCTGTTTACAGAATGTCATTGATGAGTAACCAGTAAAAGATACATTTTTGTCTAGCAAAATACCCTCTAAATTAAAACCTCACCCTGTCATAGCTAACATCTGGATGTTTGGAAATAGGTCTCTAAAGCTTAGAATATCAAACTCTATCTTAATTGTGAATCCTGTATTTGGAATAACTTAAGTTATGTATTCATTTTTTCTTTTTATGTAAAATATTACAACCAGGGTGCGATTTGTGAAAAGAGCAGAAGGGGAGATGTTGTTTTGACAACAAAACGAAACGCGCAAGAATTAAATCCCTCTTTCAATACCATAAATATAGAGCCACTCCGCCAGACATGCCAAAACACTTATTTATCATCTTCAATATTTGTTGGAAAATAATCTCAAAATGAAATAGCACAGCATGGTGTCAACATGAAACACAGCATGTTCAAGCCGGAGAGCGGAGCTCACTTCGCAGCAAAAACACTTTCACCCAGGAAACACTCGTTTGTTTGACCTTTTTGACCTAAACTTAACTGTCATCGCCGCATGACACCCACTTTTTCTGGATAACTCCACATCACGGCCCCTAAAAGAACCGTCATCCGGATCACATTTTTCTGTGTATCAAAACCTGACATATCTTATTCGACTCTGCCATAGTTGTCCCAAAAACTCATAAAAACGTATTTTCCAAATATGAAAATATTTCAAATTTGATACATATAAACAGCGTTCGGTTTGAATATTTAGAATAATTTAATTTGTGGTGAAATTACAATTTACACTCTGTTGGACATAGGCATAGACAGGCCGGAAATACACACATGCTTAGGACCTATTCATGCACAAATAGAGTGGGTGGGCTGCCAGTGCTGGGCCTGAGCGGTGGGGGGGTGGTGGGGGCGCGGCACGGTGCTTGGCAGTGTTCAGGAGGTAAACTGGCATCTCTCCAGCTACCAATCAACATTCTGTACAGGGACTTGACCAGCGACCCTACGGTTCAACCCCCTACGGACCGAGCTACTGCCACCCCTAAATTATGATAACTCCTGAATAAGGCCTGTTACTGGATTTAGCATTTTCTTGATTAAGAAATGTGGGATATTTCGGTATTATTCTGGTTTTAGATGCAGTTTTTGAAAATGTATGCAATGCATTCAGAATCCGCGTCTCAATCTAGGTTTTTGCTGCAGTTTGTGACAGTTTACGGCCTCTTGTCTAGTTATGACTTACGGTCAGCCCAGTCGGAATATTGTCTTTTTTCGTAATAAGGGCAAGAAATGGAATATTATGTGCATGTACATGTAGTCAATGTTGTACTGTTTGACATGTTTCTTATCCTTCACTAATTTGCACGTGACTATGAAAGTGAACAATCCTGAAATGCCCATTCAAATGTTTCATATTTGATCAGTGTGAAACAGATGTATTCATATTTAATTTTGTTGTGTATTCTCTATATAAATATTTACATGACTTTCAAGGATTGCTTTCTGAACAGTTCACAATCAGAAGACGAATGTAATGGTAGTTAAAGCTATAGTGAATAAGCTATAGCTTCTGTCGCCCCCATGAGGAATTTTAAGTAATGACAACAACACTGCATCCACATGACACAAGCCTTCCGTAACCGTGCACGCGCCATCCTCCAAACAGTTGCTAGTAGTCAAGGAGGACACAGAGGATTAAGAGAACATGATGGACTCTTCAGAAGAGGTAATTATCTTCACATTGAGTTTCTGCGCGCAAAACCCGCCGGACGACAACAATTTCTACACATAGCCATACTAAGAAATACAGAGAAAGTTTTGTGGAGCTGATACTCTTAATTAGCTTTGTATCAACTCATTTGGCAATGGTTTGAATGAAAAGGATGTTCATTAATTAACAACCACAAGTATGTAAACTATAAGCGGATTGCACTTCAGATACTCACATACTGCAGGTCTTGAGCATGTAGCTGACTGGACGCTCCTCTTGGTTCTCCAGCAGTTTAAGATTAAAGACATTGGCCAGTAGCTGGCCCTGGTCTTCAAGATCTTCAGTCCTCAACATGGCCCGTGTGCATGAGTCAAGAACCTGGAACTTCTCCCCACTGACAACGAGTTAACAACCTAAATTAACCTAAATAATTGTGCTGTTGTTGAATTATATTACATTATTCTGACCCACACCACAAGTTGTCAGTTATACATACAGTTTCAAACAAAAAAATATTCTAGCTTGTTCTACCTAATCTGATGAAAAAATTGCATTTAAAGGGTAACTTCAATCTGGACCCTATTTTCCCATGTTGTGTCTCAGTCACTGATGGGAACAATGATCTTTGGAATTTGTCCAGTATTATTAAACCAGATATTGCTATAGATGTTAATTATAACATAAGAAGCTGCAATGTTACTTTAATGGGCATTTTTGCACCTCCAATTTACATCCACAAAAATTGCTTGTTTTTGCCACTGACATGCTCGGCTTATTAATCTAAATGTCTGACATCTAACATTATGGAAAGAATCCCTACAAAGATAGACCTTTTTGTTAAAGAGTAAAATAATTTTTGTTTAACATAAAAACATCCTTGCAACACTACCACTGTGCGTGCGTGCGTGCGTGCGTGCGTGCGTGCGTGCGTGCGTGCGTGCGTGCGTGCGTGCGTGCGTGCGTGCGTACTCCTGTTAGATTGAATAAAGTGATTTCCACACAAAATGTATCCTTTGAGTATTAAACACCGTAGGCTTAAAGAAATAGCTGTTTGAACTTGCTTGGGTACATGGTAGGTAGAAAATCCGGAGGACTGTTTGGGATAGTGTGCAAATTGCAATCACACTGTGTGTGTGTGTGTGTTGAGTTAGTTGTACTAATACATGTATTCCAAAATAGGCTTGTACCATGATTTATTGGGAAAAAGAAGCAATTATGTAAAATCAGCACCACCTTATAGCCCAAATAAAATGGCCGTTGGTTTCAAAACCACATTTTCCACCACTGTGATGATTTGACTGAGATTGGATTGGGTCAAATTAGGCTCCTGAGATCAAATTGTCGAATAGTCACCCTTAAATGTAATACAGTTCAACACCACCACTTTCTACATCCTCCATGATAAAGTTAAATCAACCCCTCTCTGCAACAGTTCAAACACAAACTGCACATTAGAACCAGCATGAAAGGAGGCTATATTGCAGAACTGTTGTATTAGACTGCATTTGTTTTGTGTACCAAATAAATGTGTAACTGAGTGTTTCACAGTGAGAATATGTTGGCAAATGCTTACCTTGAGCTGCGCTTGGTGACCAGCAGCAGATTGTTAAAAGGAATAAGTACACCGGTTGGTAGAGCTTACGACTCCGCATGGTCCTAGTACTCTTCGGTCCAGCCATCAGCTGCACTTCACCCTTCTTTAGCAACCAGCGCGAGTGGGAAATTATGGGCACAGACTGCAGAGGACAAATGATAGAGGTTCATTGTTATGTTTATACATTTCCTATACATACTATATTTTATAGTTCCTGCACAGTGCAATTGTGATGATTTAGTTCCATCTATGACAAACTTACCATTAGTTGTATTCGTTGAGCCCACTAGATGGCTCTCTTGGTTTCAAGAAAAACTTCATCAAGGCTTTCTTTATCACTGACACAGTAAGCTATCATTACCAACATTGTCAACACATGGGTACCACGTCTTCAGACCAAACAGCATACACTCTTTAGCGCTTTACCAAACGGCACTACAGCCCTCTATTGGTCACAACGTGCATTAGCAGGTGCAATAGTCTCCACAAAATACATTCCCTGTTAAATTTAAACTACCCAGGAGTTCACTGTGACCAAAAATATTGTGGGATACAGATAATGACAAAGAATGAACCAGGTCTGAAACAGGGCCAAAGAAAGCTTGATTTTTCAGATACATTTTGCAAATCTTTGAAATGGGACTAATTTACTTATGACGAGTCTTCAGACTTGAAGAAGGTGGTCTCTTAATTGGGACACAGCTATGGTCTGAACTAATCCCCTTAATCCTGAACACCATAATTGCATTGCTCGATTGTTACTAACAGATTTTGGTGACTTTCTCCTGTCACTTTGTTATAGCTACATCAGCAAAGGGCACAAAATCTGCAATGTGCCATCATGAAAAACAAAACTATGTGACTTTATTACATTCAAAATGCAAGACAATAAGACTTACCTTGGATTTGAACTCCAGTGTTTTCTCAATGCTGATTAGCTCCTCAGTGCGACTCATTTTTCGCACCCCCTCATTACACTCTTTCACAATCTGAGGAAGACATAAACATACACCATACATCCATAACCTTAGAATATCATGTGATATTGTTTTCTATTCTTTATCTCTTACAGTTGGCTCTCATTGTTATGGAATGTATTTTTTCAATACTAAAACTGATTAAAAAAATAAGTAAAAGAACATTTGCTGCAACTCTGGAACACAGTTCCTAGAGAACCCTGGCTGGACTTGTAATTCATGCCAGGAAGCCTGGCCTTGGTGCAGGGCTGGGTATGTTGAAAAGCTAGCAAGATTTAGCATCTCCTCTGGGCTCCGTCTAATCCCCCCTATTGCCCTTGGGGCTGTAACCTACACACAGACCTGCCTTCAGAGCAGAGCAGAGCAGAGAAAGGACTGCAATTTTACTTATCAAAGCTACTAAGTTACTTAATAAACACGACAGCGGCAACTTTTGTTGCGTTTTCTAATCCATTCTCCAGTAGAAGTTGCAGATTGAGTTTAGACTCGTACACAGATTAGGTTAAACTTTCCCATTTCCACGCTTCCCATTTATTTCTATGGGAGCAGCCGTGCAATGCATTCTGGTAGCGTCCCAGGGACTTTGGAGAAGCAGGGCATTGAGTCACTCATTATTTTCAGAGCCCATAAGTTATTTATTATTTTTAATTCATGTCGTGGTGTAAAGACCATTTCAAACTATATAAAAAAGTCTATGTTGATTGTTACCATCCCTGCCTTTAATTATTATCTGAGTTATGTGCCAAAAAAGTGTAAAGGCAGCTAATGGTGGAGGTCCTCTCCACTCACTCACAATGTTCATTGTTGATTTCATAGTTACTGAAAATGTACTGGACAATCGAGGAAAAAAAATGCCGCTGTTACTTTCAACTGCTAAAGAAGAAAAGACTGACTAATGATGAAAAAGGAGCAACTAAAATGGCTGCAGGGGTTAGGTGGCGCCCCGAGGAAATGCTATTAAAAGTAACATTTCCTCTTCATCTTGCTAGCTTTTAAACGTCGCCAACCTTTCCTTTAACAGTGTATTCTGCTTGAGTACATAAATATCAGTCAAATTCTCTAAAACCAGTAATACAGGAAATGATTTAGCCTAACTACATGCACTACAAAAACATGCAAAGGCTGAGTTTGTAGGGAGCTTCAGATTAATGGTTTCAATGAGACACACACCAGGGAGGTTTCAGACACCAAAACACTGCTCAGCTCTAAGTAATACACTGTTTTACAAGTTTGGAAAGTTATATAGGCAACAATCATTTTATCCTTCATGTCAACAATCAATGGAAATTACATGTTGATGTTAATGATAAAAAGTAATATATTATGATGACAGTGCCTCACTGCTGTTCTTAATCTCAATTTGAGCCCCGCCCCTTGACAGATGCTCACCTGCTCCAGTGCTCCATGTGCTTTTATAGCATTTGCTTCCCTCTCTGAGTTTTCGTCTGCTTTTTTCAGGATGTTCTGTGTGAGAAACAAAGTCAAATAAAAACAACAAAAGCCTCAACAAAGAGCATCTACAGTTGCACCTAACCCCAATTCACTCCTGTAATTTTAACCTGTTCAAAACATATCAAAACTCAATTCCATATCCATGCCATTTTACTGTACAATAGCTATATGTATCGATTTAGTTTAAAAAAAAAGGATGTATTGGGCTTTTTATTTAGATGCAGGTTGACAAGAAAGGGGGAGAGAGAGGGGATGACACAAAGGAAAGGGCTATAGGTCAGACTCAAACCCGGGCCACTGCCAAGGACTTAGCCTACATAGCGACAGGCTCGCCCCGTAATATCTGTTTACTTTGAAATCATTATGGCTCACTCACTTGTACGAGCAACTTGAGCCTTGTGATCCTCTGGAAAGGAAGGATTAGGAACGAGGTAAAGGACAGGCCCCTGACACGTGGATGGTTCTCCAGTGCAGCCATGGCTTCCCGAAATGCCTGGTTTCCCTCTCTGGACAGTCATGTGAAGACAAAACAATGCTTAGTGCATCATACAGCGTCATTACAAAAACACACATTCTCTCTCTTATCTTTGATGTAGTGATGAGAAAGCGAAAAAGACACTATTACACAAACCTAGGTCAGATTTTTGTCATCATCATCCATGGATGAAGATCACACTGGCTGTGTCAAAGGCACATTCAATTAATTGTATTAAAACATCCATTAAGGTCTCCAAGCCAGGCATAGCCAAACAAATTTGCAAATGCATATTAGTCTGGAAATTATTAGTTCACTTTCTATTTCAGAGACCAAAATCTCTCTGTTGAATAGACCCTAAACCAATCAGAGCAACAAAATGACGTGGCTCTGAGTGAAGTACCCAGTGAACACCCAAGTTGAGGCAGTGCTTGGTTCATTTTGATTAGGGAAAAATATGGTAGCTGGGTTACAAACTCTCTCAAATTACAGCTAAACAGCACATTACAATGTGTTTTTGAAAACATTTGAGGTAATAAATATGCAAAACAGTAAAAGAATATTAATTTGTATGTGATCAACACCGCCAAGTTTGACAGTTTAATTGTTGTGCTAGACGGGGAATGCCAGTCACGTCATTCAAGCATGACGCTCCTCCATCAGTCATTGTCATTGTTGTGATGAGAATGGGTTTGAATGGGAGGGGGGCCAGACACATCTGCCAGATCAAATAAAACATGAGCGGGCAGAGCTGACTTCCAGGTTTAAGCTCTTCTACACGATAAGACTAGTGTTTAATTTTGTATTGTCAACAAATCCCATGAAAATACTAAAATCCGTTCAGATCAATGCTCAACACTTTCCTATACAAACAAGAGGAAACTGCATTTGTTGGAGACTATATTCAGTGGTGAATAATCAACATTTTGTGCTCCAGTGAGTATTTGTGGCAGCAGTACAGTGGATGGCCCCATTTTGACCTGGTATTAAAATCCTATCTAAGTGATCAGATCACTGTGGGCAGCCAAGTACAGGTGTACACACACTCAGACCACATTCAGAATAAGGCAACTGTTTTTGATCAGATAATGACGGCATATATAAGATAAAATCTTATGTGATATCAGTTTGACTAAGATGACACAATTATTGGATTACTATTAAGACTAGTCAGAGACTAGTTAAAAAAGTGAGCAATGCTACTCCACCAATATACCATACATTATATACCTAAAACAGAAGTATTTTAAACTAAGTAAAGCAATGTAACATGAACCGTCTATAGTGCCATGGAATGATAACGTGTTGGTTGTATTTGGCCGCTAGAGAGCTCCGGGACGCCGGGTGCCAGTGGCAGTTGTTTAGATGGTTGACACCATGTTGTGCTATTTCATTTTGAGATTATTTTCCATTGAATGCTTTTATAAGATTATAAATAAATGTTTTGTCAAGGATGGCCGAGTGGCACTACATCCATGGTATTGAAAGGGGGTTTTAATTCTTGCATGTTTCATTTAGCAAGCTCAAAATACAGCCTCCCCTCTGTTTTTTTTCACAAATCGCACTCTGTATATATCTATACTCAGAGTGCGATTTGTGAAACAGTGACTTTTGCACAGTAAAATATATATATATTTCTGTGCAAAAGTCTTAGGCAGGTGTGAAAGTCTTTTTGGCTGCAACTCTACCACTTCTGGCCAGACTTCTCCGGACAGTAGATGGGTGTACCTTTGTTCCACTAGTTGCTGGACATCTGCCAAAGGGAAATAAGCTTGATGTGTTTTTCATCTGCTGCACTAAGTTTCCTTGGCCAACCACTACGTCTACGATCCTCAACGTTGCTTGACATTTTGCAAGTGTACCTATAACAATTGATGCTGGTTTAAAGGCAAAGGGTAGTAACACTCGCACGTTCTGTGATTTGGGATTCAGCCTGCGCCGTAGTTTGAGAAATCAGGAAGCGATGCAGTACTGCAACCAAGAGCTGCACTCACCGTCAGCACGCTGACCACTGATTTTTGTTTGTTTGAATTCATTTCATCACATTTAGGAGAAGGGTATATTTTTGTGAGCCTTTATTTCTTTAATATATCTATGTATACATTTACCAGAGTAAATTGAGCCAGATGAGCTACTAACCTGAATCAAAAATACTACGGAACAGCTTAACCACATTTAACCCAACAAGAAACCAAATGGAAAGTTTTTTTTGTGTTCAGTATCTTTAAACGTTTGAGGTGACGCCCAATGAAGAGCAGCAGCATTTCCCTGTGAGGAAACACTGCCAAACTGTTATAAAAACCCAGCATCTGAAAAGGATTATAAAACAACTTCCTGATTTTAACCTACAGTAGCCTAAATTGTCAGACTTGGCTACACAGGCAATATTTTGAACAAGTCATTGTTGTTTTTTGTTATTTCATGGGACTTTTGTTTACATCAACAAAAATAAAGTTTATAGTAAAAAAATAAATGCTTTAAAAAACGTTCACAGTGCCCTTAAAAACAGGGTAGCCATTCACAAAACATCAAGACACTGATTTGAACCTATTTTATATACATTTTGTTATATCATTTTTGTTAATTGGCCTGAACATGTATGGTGGTTCGAGGATCACCTCTGAGCTGTTTTGAAAAAGTGTTTTGCTCCTGTACGTCTAGGAGTTAATGTGAATTGAAAGAGCAAATTAGCCTTGCTTTATATATGCAGCCTGGGAATTAGGGCTGGGCACTGAACAATACTTTTTGGGCACCAAGGGAACTGCCTCCTTAGTATCGAGAAATGCCTTTTTATTCAATACCAATGTTTTATTCCTCAAGAGCAAATCTCATTACCAAGACCAAATGCTTGTGATTGGCTGTCTACATATTGTGGAGACATGCAGGAAAAGCACTATATCACGCTCATGTGTGTTGTTGTATTTTAAAAGACCTTGAGAAGCGTCACAGTGGAAAAATTAAGATTTGTGCCATAATGTGTAATGTTGTAAAATTTATTTTATTGTTAAAATTGATTTTATTATATTGATATAAAAAAATATTGTTCAAGAACCAGTATTGAACTCAAGGTACCGGTATCAAAGATGTTTGCACAATACCCAGCCCTCCTGGCAATAATCTGTCTAGAACGGCAGTGAAACCATTGTTAAAGTCTACCAGGCTGTATGAGAAAGGAACATGCTTTATAAGTGAGAAAGATTGAAATATCAAACTGTTCTCCTCCCACATATCACAATAATTAGTCACTGAGGTTTTCAGTTTTTTCATGTTCTTCCTAAGCTAATATTTCTACCTAGCAACTCAGTCACTGATGTGATTGTATGTGATTATTAACTAGGCTTAGCACTCCTACCACCCTTAGAGTATGATCAGATTGTTTTGCCAAACCTTCTGAACAGACTTTGCATAATGTACTTTACATCCTCTAAACAGCTAGTAATAGTCATACATTCTTAGTGGTGCATCTACTAAATGTTACTTTATAAACCAATCAATTGATTTTGAAACAAGCAGCAGATCTCAAAAGTGGTTTCCAGTAGTTGGCAGAGATTCCATTCAGTGCCTGCCATTCAGGCCACCTGTCATCTTCAGTGCGTGGGAACAGCACACTCTCACTCAGGTATGTGTGGTTTATTAAGAAGGACATACGCATTATATTCATGGTCAACCACACCCTGCACTTCACATTTGTTATGATGTAAAACAAACCTGTTCTCTACTGAAAAGATGGGTTGACAGCAATCCCAGACATAAAGAAAATGCGTGAGGAATGACACCTATTATTCTTTCTCACAGACATCTTTCTCTCCAGGCATGTGTTCATAATTATCAGTAGTCAGACAGGCCACCGTATTGTTCTGAGCAGAGGTCTTGTATTATTTACTGCTTTTGAAAAGACAAAAGTACTGTCCAGTATAAAAAGTCACAATATATTTTAATAAATCACCACCATTAGCTTCAATAAGAAACAGCTAGCTGACTCATATACAGAGAACGTCAAAATAATGAACAGTAAAGCCACTGGGAAGTGCCTTAAAGCTACATTCTATCTAATTTCCAGCAAGGGGTGACTCCACTGGTAGCAAAAAGAAATCTGTTTCTATAAATATTTATTGGAAAATGACTCTAGTTCTTAGTTGATTCATTACCTTAGTAAACATTTTCATAATGAGTTTATATCACCTTTATCTATTCAGAGAGGATCAGTTGTGAGCAAGCTTTCAGTTCCAATGACTCCCTGATACATACCATGCCCATTTATAACATATACAAATCCATTGAACACCATACAGTTGCAATACACAGTACACACATAAAACAGTTAGAGAATGTTAAACTCAAAGTGCAGACGCACATTCAGTATACATGGCTTCATAAATAAGAAATTTAAAGTGATTAAATGGAATTAAGCTGTTCAATTTCATTAGAAATAGCAGGATATTCCTAGACTGGGTAAACCCCACCCACTCTGCCGACAACATGATTTGCCCTGCAGCTCGGGCTGGAAACCTGCACGTTTAATTCTCCTGCTTCAGTTCACAATTTTGCAGGAACCAATCACAAACTGTCTTATCTACCTTGGAAGCTATAAACGGGTTCAACACAATGACGATAGAGAAGCGACCAAGCAGCTTCTTCTCAACATAGCGGCCACCGAACATCACCGAAGCGCAGCAAAAGCGTTGATGCCGCTGTCGCTTCTGCGTCACCCGGATCGTTGGTCTGATTGGTTGAAGGACTTTTCCAATTGGCCAATTGGTGATAGCCAGACGAGGATATTCCATTTATATGGGGCATAATATAATCTGTCCTATCAAATGGAATATATTAAGACCAAGGAGTCACTAGTGCTAGTGCCATAGTGATGTGATTTAAAATTCAGTAAGCTTGTTAAATATACAGGCTATTTTTTAAGCAAGGCTTTGTAGATACAGTAAATAGAATGCAGTTTTGCTCCCTTCTTAGAGCCAAGAATGTCCAGCATACATTTTGATAAAGGTGACAGTGGTGGGTACTGAATCCATAACAAGATATACATCTTAGGGCAGAGTAATAAACTGCATTAAGACATTAAGCATTAAGCAAAAAATTAAGTTATATGTGGTTTAAAAGACCACCGAAATACCCATACTAACATACTTCCAGCTGGAAACTTATTCAATTTGTGTCCCATCAAAAGTGGTGATGGCCACTTTTGTAAAAAAAAAGAGGCCCCAAAACAGATCAAATATGATTGATAAACATCGGCCAGCTTGTTGTTGTAATTCTCCACCCACCTACAAGATGCAATATCAAACCAAATATTGTTTCTTTACAGTATAGTGTAAATATGTAAAGAAACCATCCACTATCATTACAGCCCCGGTCCGGGAACACATCCACAGTCAGCCCCCATCCAGCTAGCACCCATCCCAGTCAGCACTTAACTCCAGTTCTAAGGATGCTAACGGCAGTTTACTGAACCACAGGGAAACCGATCCAGGCACCCAAGTCAGAACAGGGGCCATTCGTAACGTTACACCTCCATTAGTGTTACCGGTCTCCCCTCCTTTTGCTTTAGCCTTCTTTACATTTAGCTAAATTTACCAGACAAAAACAGGAATAAGGCACCAAAAGGACTAATACTAATGGTAATTTAAAGCTGTGGTAGAATTGGATCTGGACAGGAAGGATAACTGGGAGGTGGAGCTGAGTGTTGCGATTTCAATTTTATTTTCCATATTGTTCCAGCCCTAATTGGTAAGCCAGCCAAGATTGAACTCACCCATAACTACAACTTCTTTTAGGTTTTCTTTTCCTCCTTGACCAGAGAGACCCATAAATGGAAGTATTTTTGGCTTAAATAATTAATTCAAAAATTGTGACAGTTTTGTTTTGTAGTCTATACAGTCCTGTGCATATATACTTGCAACCATGTTCTTGAAACTTTTAAAAAATCACTAGTTTGCTATGCTAATGCTAATTGCTAACCTCTAACATTGATTTGCACAACAGTCACCCATTTCTCTGCCTTGTATTCATTGCATGGACTGTATATATATATATATATATATATATATATATATATATATATATATATATATATATATATATATATATATATATATATTAATATTAACATTGTTTATGATACATCGCTACGTGCTTTACATATACCGCCCTGTATCACACAGGAGGACACAGCAGCTGATCCACATTCGGGCTGAAAACAAGCAGAAGTTTCTTAAATCATGTGTTCATGTTGTACCCGCTCATTATTGCATTGTTACTTTATTTACTACAATTTTGTAATCATTTGTAATTAATTCCTGTTCATGCACTTGTATATTGTTGTTGGTTATGATACAAGAGACTGATGAAATGTGGGGGGGTGGGGTGTTACTGGCTAACAGGCATCAGACTGGTCTGGAATAGCTGTAGTTAATTTGTTTGTGGACTTGTGTGTCTTTTTTTAGTTTTACACATTTGAGTGCCTTTTTATGTGTGGTTCTAATAGTTGATAATGTAATATATATTTTATGAAATGTTTTGCCTGTTATGTTTAATTTATTGGGCAATAAAGACAGATTTTTGTTAACAAAATGTTTTGCTGAACATCAATGACATTCAAAACGGTGATAGCTGAAACAGATATACAACACACCATGAGTGTGTATATACATATGAATTGCAAACAGACCTAAGTACTACACAAATAAGAACATCTGCCTCTGCACCAAAGTGAACATAAAATAACTATAAAATATATAAATGCATATGACACTGTTGTCAAAACCCATGCAATTGACATAAACACACTTGCAGACCGCAACCAAGTTGTGTCCCATTTCATAGGGGTATGTTTTCAATCCTAGCCCTTACCACTTGGTTTTAAGGGCCAAGGTCTAGGGGTAAAGGGTAGGGGTAAGATGGAGAAATGGGATTCAGCCTAAGTCTCCTTCAATACAGCATAATGTAATTTTGTATTATGGTCCCATTTATTTTAAAAAGCAAGGGATGCTTTAGGGCATTGCAAAAGGCAACCTGTCAATCAGGACAGCAGCTTAGGCTTAGTCAGCTTGCTAACCATGGCACTGTGGACATTAAAATAACGTGAACTTGTGTTATCCATATTTTGGTCTTAAACTTTGACCCTCTTCAAAGTTAATTAGAACATTTGGTCGCCTAAAAATGTCTTGTTGCTGTGCATGAAGATGAATGGCGGGGGACCGCGT
Organism: Percina caprodes; assembly: GCA_013375575.1. Classification (NCBI taxonomy): domain Eukaryota; kingdom Metazoa; phylum Chordata; class Actinopteri; order Perciformes; family Percidae; genus Percina; species Percina caprodes. The sequence continues at coordinate 104,147 of JABXJD010000984.1, forward strand.
TACCTTCCAGTAAATCTCCACTGGATGACTTGCTTCAGAAGAGTTGACAATCAGCAACTGTCCCCCTTTAGCCTTTATCTTAGCGGCATTGCAATCGTAAACAACACTGGCTTGGCCGCATCACCCTCCCTAGCTTCACCATCTCATCAAAAAAACGTCACAACCGGTAGCAACGCCGTGTTGCCAAACTCGAGACTTCAAAACAGCATTCCACAGACAGGGTGATGGCACAGATGCTACGTCCACTATTTTTGACAGTGTATGCTCATATACCACTAAAAAATTAACGACAATGAACAATTAAGTAAATGTATGAAAATGACATAGTCCACATTGTAACAGATGCATTTATAAAATAGGTACTCACAAAATGCGCCTGTAGTTCTTCTCCTGGTACACCTGGTTAATGACGTATTTGATGAAGACACTGAAGTGTTCCACAGCATGGTGGTAAACAATGTCACACACATCAGGGATCAAAATAGATTTCTCAATTCGGTGCTCAAGATCCATCAGGAACCTGAAAATATTAAGAGATCATTATCCAGGGATATGAAGTCAAAGCTTGTCTGATGGACTGGAACTTGATGTTTGATCAGACTCCCAATCATTAAGTGATTTGTGTTAATCAAGACCTTGTCCTACCTTTCACTGGCTTTCATGACTTCCTCGATGTTGGAGAACAGAAAATGCACATCGGATTGGCTTAGAGTGTTGATTAAAACAGGGTCACGTAGGAAGTGAGTCTCCAAAATTTCCAAACTTTTGTAGTATGATGCTTCTGAAGTAATGAGCTCAAACGTTGCCTTGACAGAAAAGCAAAGCATAAAGACACAATAATACTAACTGAGGATCCCTACACCCAGTAAACAGATATGATGAAATTCTGATGAAGTATGATGTCCTGCTGGCGCAGTTGGCTAGAGCTTATTGTTTTCATTTGACTGATTTTCACTGGAAAAACAAAAAATTTACCAGATTTAAATGGAGTAATTACTTCTGTATTGAAGGAATCCAAGTGGCTTCACACTCTGTTTGCATTTATATTCATAATGCATGTATGACAGTGTTATTTTTGGAGCAAGGCAGCTGCTCAAAGTATATCTTGTTTGTTTCTCTTAGCTATATATATCTATAGCTATACATGTTGGCCATGCTAGCAGCATGGCTCTAGGGATTGCAATGTTGGCCGTTCTGTCTATTTTGATCTAGACTAAAATGTATTACTAGCTATTGGAGGATAAACATTCATGGTCCACAGATCATGACATTTACTTTCTGTTTTCCTCTTGTGCAACGTTGACATTGTTGGTTTATAGTGTTAGTCACACAAGTACTTAAAGGACTGCCATACAGACATGCATAGTTGCCAGAAGATGAATGTTTTTGGCTTTAGTGATTTCTTGACTTTTCATCAAGCACCATCAGCTGGTCACTCATCCTGTGAAATATCCCTAAACATCTACCAAATAACCTTTAGTGCAGCCTATCATGGTCCCTAGATGATACTGACATTTGCTCACCTCTTGCATTATGATTTCTTTCTGCGGTAACTGCATGAGCAGGCCGCTGGCCTGCACAGCTTCCAGGTTCTGCCACAAGCTCAGTGACCGAGAACTGTTCCTCAGCTGCAGCTGTAACACTGGAGGGGACGTGACACCAGAGTCTGCCACCACAGTCTCTGGTGTGACCCTTGGACAAAGGTTCTCACGCTGCCGCCGTTGCTCGATCTCCTGCTGCTTGGATGTGTCCCGGTATTCTTGGTACAGGAATGCTGGAGAGTCAAAAGACAATGAGTCAGGCAAGAGGTAAACATATAGAATTTTATTTGTTGTTATTTTTTAACAGCCTGGATTACCAATGTGCGTAAAATGAGTCAGGCATGAGGTAAACATATAAAATTTAATTTTTTGTTATTTTTTTAAAGCCTGGATTACCACTGTGCATAAGCAGTGGTATTTTAAAGTGGAAAAATAGTTGGGCGAACTGCTTCGTAGCTACATATGTTTGCCCAATTTTGTGTTTATATAAGCTAAATTTCTCCAAAGTGAGACAATAATTAATAAATTAATATTTAAAATGTGCCAATCGCTTTCATTGCAAAGTATTTTGGCGTGTGTATCTTGGGGCACTGGGTTATGTGAGCGTGAGTCTTTCCCCACATAGCAGCTGCTGGAGCCAAGCACAATTAAAACACCATTTTAAAACTGTTCTATCGACCACTGACCTTTAATTGTCAAATAATTATAAATAACAGCAACAACTGAAGATTGTATGTTAAACATGAATCCATTATGGATTGTATGTGGTAGCGTAAGGTTATATAACGTAATTTGAACAGACAAGGGTCGCAACTTCTTACTTGTATTTACCAACCATTCTTATGGGTCAAACAACACAGGACTTTCACTCAGGAGACCGAAGTTTATGTCCTCTTGTCCGTGTGTCACTTAAATGTACATTTTGTAACCCCACCCACTGTCTTTTCCTAACCATAAATAACTGGTTTTACCTTGCACATTAAAGAATGAAGCCAAATCGGTCCCTACCCAGGTGACGCATGACGAAGCACACTTAAAAGCTGGGATGACAGTGGAATTAGTTGAAAGGTCCCTGCCTCGCTAAAGGAGACTTTTTGCGTCAGTAACAATAACCAAGGCCAAAGGCACCTGACCAAGAGTTTGTTTTGTCGGGCTGGGAGTGAGACTACGTTGGTATTTACTATAGCGAGCATTAGCAACTGGAGGGTAAGAGACAAAACCGGAAAGACACAAGCTGTGTTGAGCCTCATAAGGTCAATAATGTAATGCCAGCATGTGTATGTGTGTGTGTGTGTGTGTGTGTGTGTGTGTGTGTGTGTGTGTGTGTGTGTGTGCGTGTGCGTGTGCGTGAGTGTGGCAGCATGTGATTAGCGAATAGTAGGTTTGCTAAAGTTTATTCAACCAAAACTTGCTGATAACATTCGATCGGAAGATTGGCTTTGTGTATATTTCAAGAGGGAAGGTGACTTTGAACAACAGGGGCCTGTTGCATAATCTCCCTCAGTCATATACTGCAGATTGCTTTGGTGGGCGTAGAACTGGACTGAGACTTACATAAGAGAGTGAAATGCGCATACATAGCCAAAGAAATGCACAGGTTGAAGAAAAAGAAATAGGACATATGAATCTATCTATCTGTATCTATATCTGTAAACTACAGATATACAACTTTTCATCACAGGTAATTCCTGCAAATAAACCTGTAAATCCTGTGTACACACTGAACACCTCTATGGTGAGTAGTCTGTCAGAGAGGCACTCAACCTTGATGAACGTGTCAGAGATATGCAGTAACAGATACAGCTCAGTTACAGTTCTAATGCCTTCCATGAAATCCATGTGTTGCATATGTGAATGTTTGTATCTCACCAATGTTCAATCTTAGTCATATAATATATTATCAAATAAGAGATGCTTTGGTAGATACAGCTCTGGAAGTGGTAAAAGTGCGTGGAATAAATACGCTACCCTCACCAATGTTTTTGACGATGCTGAGGCTGTGGCAGATTGTCTGGGAGTGAGCTCCATTGTTTGGAAACCTAAAAGGAAAGAAAATAGGAAATATGCGTTTGAGAAGGCAGCCAGGTGAATTAATATATTCACTTTATGCTTCATTTTACTATTAAGAAAATGATGCAGCAGTGCTGTTGGTGCATTCCAACACAGACAGATTAATTATCTGCGCATCTCTGTCTTCTCTATCAAACCCAACAGAGTCATTCACAAGCAATTTTTTTATATAAATATGAAAATATTCATCTTTGCCTCTTCACATTCATTCTCTAGCCACACAATGAGTAACTACTCAATCACTCCAATTTCTTCATTTTCTCATAACTCACAGTGTTTTGTCATTTTGTTGCTTACAAGCTTCATTTTTATTCGCCTCTTTTGGGTTTTATATTGGCTATATCTGCTATTTACTATTAGCAGATTCCAAAGTTTAAGCTTTATAAAAAAATATCTTTTTTCATTTCTATCCTTTCCACCTCTGTTTCCAGTATAAGAAGATCTGACCTGAGGTTGGCGTTATCCTGGTCTGCGCCATAAGAACTGGGTCGTTGTGAGCTCATGGTTTTCCCACTGACCTCCTGAACAGTGCAAGCTGCAGCTGTTTGCTCCGACAGCTTTTTTATGTCTCCGCTATGAATGTTGTGAGTCCGGTAAGTGATCATGTCAGCTACAAATTCTCGATGCTCGCTGTTGGAGGCAGTGGATATGTCCATACTCCTCCCTCCTCCCACTCCTCTTCTCATATCCACAGCATCACTGTTGTACAGAGCATGTCTGCTGCTGGCCTCCCCATTGCTTGGCAACACAGTTTTGGAATGATGTAGCTGTGGTGAAGGCTGAGGGCTACATTTGAGAGCAAAAAACACACTTTAGAATCAAATCTATAGCATCTATTTTCATCTGCACCTTCACCTAGAAACTGAAACTCTTCAAATTGCCATGTAGTAAGGCCATGTTAATCTGTCTTTATACATTGTTAAATTCCCTTTACCAACATCTGGAATCCTCAAAAACTCATGCTAGGCTCCTTTTTATCGACATCTCTTCAGCGTTAAATACCATTCAGCCCTCATTGTTGGCTGAGAAACTTCAGTCTCTTTTTAACTTGAACCCTAATTGGTTATGGGTATTGGATTTTCTGTTGAACAGGTCACAGTGTGCTAGGGTTAATGGTGTCTTAGCCTCAAAAGCCCTTCCTTCCACAGGCTCTCCTCAGGGCTATGTTCTTTCAACATTGCTTTTTATTTTATACACAAATGACTGTAGAAGTAATTCTGAGAATAGGCACTGTGTGAAATTTGCAGATGACACTGTTATAGTTAGCCCTTTGAACAATGATGAGGAGGGGCATGGTCCTTCAGTTGATGACTTCATTGCTTCGTGAGAAAACTTCTGTCTATCAAAGTTTCCAAGGATATGATTATTGATTTCCGTAGATCACAGCACAGTGTTTTACAAACTATTATTCAGAAGATGTCTGTTGAAACAGTAGGCGAATATAAATATTTAGGAACCATTATTGACAGCAAATTATCTGAATAAATTATATTAATTAACACAGATGCTGCTTGTAAAAAGGCCCAACAGAGACTTTTCTTTTTGAGGAAGATGAAATCATTCAGCGTGTGCAGGACTCTGATGACTTTATTTTACCAGTATTTTATCGTTTTACTTATTATTTTTGTATTGTGGTGTGGTACAGTAGTCTTTCAATCACCAACAAGCGTAAGCTATCAAAGCTGGTAAACACAGCGTCTAAGGTGGATGGGGTACAGCGACCACAGCCGCAATACATATATGATAAATGGTTCAGGGGTAAGGCTAACCAAATTTTAAACTGCCATGATCACCCACTCTTTGGGGAGTTTAATCTGCTCCCCTCAAGTCGACGTTTTAGGCTACCTATGTTAAGAACTAGACGTGCCAGGAATTCTTCTAATTTCCTTTTCTAAGGATACATAAAGTGGAACTTGAACTGAAGGCTTCAACAAAAATGATCAAGATATTCAACCTTCTTTTGCCCTAATTTTGTTGACACAACAAATGTATCCTTTGCTGTCCTCAAAATCCCAAAGTGCCTTTTTAAACTTGGTCTGTAAACACCAGACCAAAACCGTTCACAGCATCGACTAGAAGGCGGCAAGGACCAGGAGTCAGTGGATGGCCTAAACAGATCAAGAAGGACCAACTTTGAACATAGAAAGAGGTTACCTGACCAAAGATCCTCATAAGTTAGGTAATTACTCCTGGGCCAGCTCCATTTGCTGAATGAATGCTGTGATGCGTGGTTAAAAAGCTCACAACACACCCACCAAACGAGATTAAACATACGTCTAAATCTGTTGCACAATGTTTCACAGCATTTCGTGGGAACATGTCATACAATCTGGAAACCGAAGCAAAACCGTGTACACTATATATATAACCTAATTTCTATAAACAGATATCTGCATATGCTAAATTGATTTTGACATCGGGAGCTTTCTGGTTACCGTTTGTAGTCTGAGTAGTATTGACCAATCAGGTTTGAGTGGGCTGTGGTTGCATGCAGGTTAACATTCTGCGTGAAAAGCAAAAGAGATTGTAAACGTGACCTGAAGCATTTATTCAAGTGTCAAGTCTATTGTTTTGACAATACAACCAGTTCTCACTCCCAACTCATAAAATACTGGCACTCAGTCAATAGCTATCAGGGTTGGATAGCGATGCAAAATTCCCCTTCAGTGTATGTATAGAATGGGCAGCAGCGGTAGCGAGTAGTATGAAAGACAGCGTAGGGAAGTTGGTTGGGGTGGTGGATGGGTCAAACAACACAAGACTTTAACCCAGGAGAACAGGGTTCATGTCCTGCCTATGTCACAGAAACATACATTTTATAACCCCACCCACAATCTTTTCCTAAGTCTTCCTAACAACTGTCCTGTTCTTGTGCTGCATGTCAGTAAAGTGACGTTCCAACCCAGAGCGCCAAAAAGGGACGCCAAATCCAGACCAAGTGCGTCTAAACATGAGACTAAAGGAAACTGTATTTCTGACACTGGAAGCAGTGTCTGTTTGAGATGCTGGTTGTTCTATGTTTAACACCACAAATGTAGTTCGTAATGATTATTAAGAGCATGCTGTCTATTATTAAGTCCTAATATCATGTTTCCTTAACAAGCTTACAGGCAAGAAGCCTATATCTCTGATTTGGCTTTAGTTTACTGGTTTTATGAAAAATAATTGATGGAATGACTTTGAAGATGAATATTTTTTGCACTTTACTCTTTGTTGAAGGTAGTGGGTTATTATATATTATAGTTTTTTTATTTCCCACTACAATTTATTATAGTGGGAAATTGGTACTCTAGCATATTGATTCCTTGTAGCACACTCTTCTAAGTATAACTGTATACAAGGAGATTGTTCTTGCAGTGTCAATGACAGAGAGACTGTATGTGCTTATCACAGACATGATACGCCTTTGAGAGTCTGAAAGTATGAAGTATAAAAGTGGCATGTGCAGTGTTTAAACAAGAACCGTATGGATGTGTTTGTTTTCTGGGCGTGTTTGCTTTGAGGGGTAGGGTTGGGCAGTGAAGGCATGAGGACTCACCGTCTAGCCCCGGGCAAAAAAGGTGATTTGGGGGGTAAAGGAGCATTAGGGGAGAGGAGTCCTGCTCTGTTAGACGGACTGGGGTCCAAACCAGTCTTGGGAGAATCTGGAAAGAGAGAGAGAGAGAGAGAGAGGAAGGAGAAAGTGTCTTTATAACCAGGTACAACAGTGAGGACGAGCAGTTATTGCACGCATGCATGCACACACACACACCTTGGTTATGCAATGGATAGTCTCGATCAATAGAAATACATTTCCTGGATAATTGCATGACAGCTGTACCTCACCTTCTGCTCTCTGTGTGTTTTTGATCTCAAACTCTTCAGGAAACATCAAGAAACTTCGAGCTAGCAAGCTACACACTGAAAATGGCAGGTTTTGAGAAACATTTGGATCATGCAACAAAGCAGGCCTGCTTGGTTCTATAAGTAAATGATTGTAAATCTTTACAATGTTTCTAGCATTTACTCCCTAACTCTAAAACTAAAAAAAAACAACTAATTGCTATGGACGAAGTACACCGCGCAAAACAGCAAAATGACATTAAATCATGTATCTAGCTAATTTAAATAAAAGGTAAGTAAAGTAAAAAGTAAAGTTTGTGTTACGGTATTTTGCAAAAGGCAAATGCCCCACAATATTTTTAGACTTTTTTCCTTGATTTAAAAGAGCTGAAGAGGGCCTCAGGTCGGATTTGGACCCGGACCACTGGTAAAGACTTTGCCTACATGGGGCGCCCGCTCTACCAGGTGAGCTAGAGGCTGCCTCAGAAGAAACCAATTGGAGCTGACCTGAACCACAGGGCAAAAACGCTAATTATTTTTCACTTTTTGTAAAATTGCAAGAGGGCATTTGTGTTGCATTAATGTGGTGTCAGAATAATTGGAAAAACATCTTCCTGACTGGCAAAATTCAGCCTGCATTGCAGTAACATTGTGAGATAGGACATGCCTTTCGCAGAGGTCTTCACTCTCTGAGTATAGACATGCCGCTGCTAGTGTGAGTTTGACAAAAATGACTTCGAACCGGGTACTTTGGCCATGGCAGTTGAGTTTAGCCGAGGAAAAGCGTCATGCAGCAACAACAGTTAAGTTTAGGGCCCAATGACTAGTTAAGATTGGAAAAAAAAGATACTGGTTTGGATTAAAATACTCCTCTGGAAAGTCTTGTGTTCTCCCCCCGCGTGAAAGCCTGGTGTTTTAGGACACATTCATCCACCTTGACTTCCTCCCTACAGCGACCTGAGCAGTCTTATACAGCAGCAGTTACTGTGGTGCGTACAACAAGAAATACATACGAATTACAGTGCTATACTGTCCATAGTTAAATGTTGAATGGTTCATGAGAACAGCCTGGTGTATTCCATTTTCCACTGAGACTGTTGACTGTTACCTGAGATAGTTTGAGTTTGATTTGTACATTTTGGCAACCCACATGCATTAAAGTTATGGTATGATTTTGTAAAAGAGAAAAATTCTTTGAGCAGAATATCAGAGCAGTGAGCGCTTGAGTAACTCACCCGGCAGAGCGTGCACCGACATCCAGAGGTTTACACCTGGGTGCAGCGGCCGCGTGTCGATTCCAACCTGTGGCCCTTTGCTGCATGTCATTCCCCCCCCTCTCTCCCCACTCTCATGTCTTTAGCTGTCCTATAAATAAAGGCCTAAAATGCCCAAAAACTATCTTAAAAAAGAAAAGAATATAAGAGCAGTTTGCATAGTTATTAAACCGGGTTGGTATGGACCTATTTTTCTCCCTACCTTATTCCACCATCTATGCTATGTCTGACTGACTGTCAAGTGCACTGAGGTTGCTGCTTCTTCTTTTCTTTTTTCTTTCATGGCGGGTGCCAACCAGCGTTAATGTGTATTAACCTAGGGGGTAAGCCCCTCCTCTCTAAGCGAATCTCCTGTGGCGCCATTTTAATGCTACGACAGTTACGACGCCATCACCCGCCGTTAGCATCCCATTGACCGCCATTCATTTTGACGTCACTTTGACAGGGAATAACTTTACATCTGAAACGTTTAAAGACTCTATTTGTCCGTTGTTTATTTCTAAAGAAACACGACAATGTATAAAAGGCTCCATTACCTTGTAGCTCACGTTATGGCTCCATAGCAGACGTTTTTTGTAAAAATAGGCAAATGATTGTGTTTTAACCAAGCGACTTATCGTTACTGTCGCATAGTCAACATATCACCGTATTGTCAGGAGAAGCTCGCAGACAGTTTTGACTTCCATTAGCTGTTTAAGTTTAATTACTAAGGTTAAGTTAAGGTGACCAGATTTCTCAGACAAAATCTGGGGACATCTTCAGCTCAGAAGAGTATATACCTCCAAAACACGTCATGTTTTTATTTTTGTAAAACTTAAAACGGGGACACTAGACTTAGAGCTGTTCTTATTAGGGGCTGAGCCCCCCCAAAAAGTCTGATCCTAGACTCACCCCTGCTGCTGCTTCATACTCCACTCATCTACACCTCAGAGGGAATATTTCAATATAAAAAGTCCTAATATTTCAAGATAAAAAGTCCTAATATTTCAAGATAAAAAGTCCTAATATTTCAAGATAGAAAGTCCTAATATTTCAAAATTAAAGGTCCTAATATTTCAAGATAAAAAGTCCTAATATTTCAAGATAGAACGTCCTAATATTTCAAGATAAAAAGTCCTAATATTTCAAGATAGAAAGTCCTAATATTTCATAATGTTGTAATGTTTACTGACAGCTTTTGCTTTATTCATTCATTCATTCATTCATTCATTCAGCTCATTGAGTATCATATACAATAAAAACTATTGAGGAAATATTTTCCTTTGACATTGATGCAGTATTAAACGAGATCGCTGCAGTCGGCAGCAGAGAAACAAGCTACAGTGTAAGTTAATAGGATAATTGTCCAGCTTGTCTGTACGTTCATAAAAGTGCTCGTTTTGCTACTGACAGAATTGCGTTTGCTAAAGCCACCAGACTCCATGTAAATAATCAGTAATTTTAGCATTGTAAAATACGGCTTCTACATCTCTGAGCTCTGAGCAGCGCTGGCTCTGGCTGTCTTGAGCCTGTGCGTGTAGTGTGTGCGATTATCGGCTCCGTTTGGTCAGTGTTTTCTTTCTTTCATTCCATTCTTGGGTCTGTCGGTCACAGTGAAAACCGGGGACATTTCCGGGGACAGATCCTGCCGGGGACGTCTGGTCACCCTACGTTAACTAGCATGTTAGTTAGCAGTAATTAGCCTGTGTCTATGTTATCTCCTAACATACGCTCTCCGTCTCTGCTGATTGGGAATGATTGAGATTTCTCTTGCACAGCTACCAGAAGACTTACAACTTTCAGACAGCTTGCCCACGTCACATCTACGTCATCAAGCTCAGTTGGAGGTTGCGCAGTAACGCCTAGCCATCACCGGAAAAGTGCTTCTAATATCCTTCATTGGTCTCCGTCCAGGACAACGGTAGCTTATCTGTCGGTCCATTTTTTTTAACTGTCACCTAGATTGAGGTCGCAGATTGCTCAGTAGCTTTAAAGGAAACCCACTCACAAAAGAAAGGAACCCTGTGAAGCAAGTTCTTACATCACCTTATTTAGAACTATGACCAGTAACACTTTACAAGTTTTCTACAGAAGAGTGACATGAACCCTAATCTGAGCTATTGCCACTCCTAGTAAATAAAACGTGTTTTGGTCACGGTTTGAATTAGACCAATAAACTGTAAAGGTGTATGCATTGTTTAAGATGTTATGTCCCCTAGTCTGGCTAGTCCAGACAGCATTTTGGGATTGGAGAAAAACGTGCTCTGGTTTATTGGCATTTCTTTAAACCAATCCCAATTGCAATGGGCGATGCTAAGTGCCAAGAGCTGCCACGGTGCCGTTGCACATTAGCCTCGGGAAGTAGTGTTGATTTCGTCAGACGATACAAGACTAAGTATGTTCGTCAACGACCTTTTTTCCATGATGAAGACGAGACAATGACAAAACTACACCTATGTCCAAAGACTAAATTAACATGCATTATTGTTGACAAAAAAAGATGGGACTAAAATGTTTTGCATAAAATAAATACTGAGATAAAATCTCTCATAATTTTTGTCTACAATCGTCTCTGCTTTTTCATCATGAGACAGAATGCCTGTTCCAAACAAGCCAATTGCTTGGTTCCCAGTATTCTTTCCCCCACTAAGCGCAACTCAATCAGGCGTGTCTCAGCTGCGGCTCATCTAAAGATTTGGCATGTCCCCTTTTTGTCATCTAGCCGTCACACATCCAAGTAGAAATGTGGCCCGGGCGGGGGAGGTAGAAAGCCCGGTTCAGCCGGCTACAGAGGACGCTACAGCGTGTAGCGATGTGCCCCGGCCCCAGGCAAGGGGAGGGAGGAAGCCCGGTTTAGCCTGCTGCAGAGGCTGCTACAGCACGTAGCAATGTAAGGAAGGAAAGGAGTGCTGGCGAAGCTGCTCTTAAACAGCTTGCAGAGAGGCTGGAAAGATGTATGCAACTGCTGGCAACAAAATAATAGAGCCCAGGAGCCCTGGTGCTTATCTAACATGCGTCTGTGTACGATTGTATTTGCATGAAGGAAGAGGCTGGATATAAAACCAGACGCGTTTAACAAAGTTGCATTCAACAAAAATCATTCAACAAGTGTATTTTGTTAGGTAATTATGACATTTAACCAATTTTTGAGATGTGTGAAACACTATTTGACTGAAATGGTTACCAGAAATAATCTCAGGAATAATTGATTTAAAAAAAAGACTCAAATGTTTGGACTAAAACTTGACTAAGATACCTTGAGTTCCCTTTTGACTTAAACTTGACGAGACTTTTAGTCGACTAAAAAACAAATGTGAATGACTAAATATGACTAAAACGGACAAGGACATTTGGCACAAAACTAAGTCTAAGACTAAACTCTAAATTAAAAATAGATGATAAAATTAATACTATCAGGAAGGAACATGTTTTAGTTGTGCAACAGAAAACTCGTAGTAGGCCTAGGTGCCTATGCTCTTTAACCCCAGCGCATACACAAACTTTCACTTGCATATAACTATGCGCATGGATGAAAAGGTTGATCAAAAGATATAGTATGTTCAAAATAACCAAGGATATTTTTAATCATTGTCAATTAATAATAATTTCTACTCTTACTGGCTTGTTCCAGTTTTCAAGAATTTCTCTCAGTCTTCAATTGAAGGAAGTTGGCTCAGTTGTCAGTTGACTTCTGATGAAGCCTGTGGAATGACTTTGAACTTTCTAGAAAAAAGCTTATAAGTAGACCTTTAATCTAGATTTTATTTTTTTGGTCAAACTGCTATTTCCATATCATAAATGGTTCCCAACCACAGGGCCACAGTATCAGGCCATGGGCCACGAGACAACAATACAATTTGGTAAATAAAACTGAATAATTATAGATTTACTACTAATTTGGAAAAGTTCAGAAATTAAATAGACAAGCCTGATAATAATATGAAAAAAATAATTTTGCATCACGTTTAATTTGTGTGAAGGTTGAAACATGAAATTAATTCACACTGAGGCTCATTCTTTAAGATCTGTTTCATCCACATGCAACATTTTTGGACTACTCATACATTTTGTGCTCAGAAAAAATTAACTTATTAAATTATTAAACTAAAAATCTGTTAATACCACAAAACAAATTCTCTTGTATGTGGTGATGTACAATACATCTTTTTACACCAGTGATTCTTAAGTGAGTCTTAATAGTCGTGTTTACATCAACACATTTTTATGTGCATTTTGAAGTATTGCATTAGAAAATATTGGTGGAAACGGCAAAATTCTAAAAAAAAAATCCTCAAATTCTCTAAAATGAAAAAATCACTCTTGCTTGAGGTGTTTTTTGCCTTTTTCGAGAAATAGTTAATGTGCAAAATGGGAGATGAAACAGCTTTGCAGAACAAGTTGTGACGTAGCGAACATGTAACTTACATGACTAATAGGGACAGATGGGGGAAGGATTGGGATACGGGTCTCATCCAGTGGGCCGGACTGTTGTGGCACAAGGTGCGTAGGGAGTTGCGGTGCAATGTAGCCTGTGCCTCAGCCTCAGTTCAACAGCTTGAATCGTATGGCCTTGCACACTGCATATACACATATACTCGCTGACAACAAATGTCTCCGCCACAACCCTGTATTCTGCACATGTGGCTAACTTATACAATGCTACCTCTCTCCATTTAGTCAAAGAACTCCGCTCCTAAACTCTTTGATTTAGTAAGACGGTTTGCAGTCTACAACCAAGCTTTTTTTTACTCATGAATACAGTGAGAAATTGAAGTTGAATGTAACACAGTTAGTAAAGTTAAATCTTAATTTGCGGTGGCCACATTGTGGATTTATCTGGCAATGTATGATATTGTACGAAAACTTATTATGATGACTGATCATATGACAGTTTAGTTTAGATGTCTTTACAGTTAAATTTAGCTGAGAAAAGTTGACTGTGAGCCAGTTACAGACCACCTTTAATTGTTGGTCCTTTCAGTGGGCGTGGTAGTTGAGTTTAGCCGACAAAAAGTGAGTGTTGTGGCGACGAGCTGTGTTTTATGACCCAGGCATCCACCCTGACCTCTTTCCGATGCAGAGTGCTCTTAAACAGCAGCAGTTACTGTGGTGCATACAACAATAAATACATGGAACACATACAAATTACTTTACTTTTTGTAGCTATATGTACAAGGGGTTCATGAGAACAGCCTGCTTGATAATCTGGATGTTGTGACATTTTCAACAGGCCTCACTGTTTTACGACTTAATTTCACTTTTTTATTAGTAAGGCTGACCTGTCTAGTTATGTATTAAGTAATCTCTCTAATCCTTCTCTTTGAGGCCTATTCAAGATACTGGGCAAAGTCTAAGCTCAAACCCTTTATTGTTTCCTTTGGTGTGGCTCTTTGTACAGGATAAAACTACAACCACACAATTTGTTGAGATTAATTATCGCTGTCATTCAGTTTCTGGAATTGTCCTACAGACTGTTGAGTATTGATCCGTACAAAGCAGACAACTTTCTAAATAATTTTAGACCCTAATATCATTTGACGCCACTTTACTTCAGTCTACCTTCTGCCCATTGTCTACTGTTTGCCTGTTTTTCTTGTGTGTTTACTTGTTTGTTTGTTTGTTAGTTGTTGTTTTTTTGCTGTTGTTATTGTTGAGAATGCTACTGCAACAAAGGCATTTCCCCGCTGTGGGATGAATAAAGTATTATCTAATTTAATCTAATCTAATCAACAGTATATCAGGAATAATTTTGATGTTTCATTTCAACATTTTAACTTTTATTTGTTTTTGCTTGAAATTGTGAGTTCAGAGTTGACCTTTGGAAAACACAAGTATCACTCAGACTATTGTGCTGTTCAAACAAAACTAGTTTCTCAGGTTGTATTCATGTAGCTGTCATTTGAAGGATAGGAGTACCATGCCTTTGTTTCACTTCCAATGAAAATGCATCAACTGCCAATAGGACAAATATGTAGATAAATAATATGCAGTACAAATACTCTATGACCAAAGCAGAGACAGAACTGAATTCCTAAACATGCTGCAGCAGTGTGATCTTCTTCAATGAAGCCTGTAAACGACTCTTTGACTATGCATTGAGTTGAATTATTGCAATTATGTTTAAAGTAGGATAAATGGTGTTGCTTTAGGACCAGAAAAGTCACTTTAAATGTTAATGAACTTGTAAGACAAGAGGCTATTCTCACCCAATTTGAGGTACAGTAGAAATACAATGTTAAATTGCAAGCCCAGCAGAGGCCTGGTGTTTTCTTACATTCAGACTGCTCAGATGAGACCAGCCTCTTCTTTCTCATTGACCGGTAAAAGCGTGAGTTCCTGCGTATAGGCTCTCTACTGAAACCAACATTGGAGTCATCCTCGTCATCCTCGTCCTCATGGCTGGGTTGGACCACAGCTGATGGATGCTTCTCTGGGGTTTCCTGTGACTTGTGCCCCCACTTGCCCCTAAACAGGGCAGTAACCGACATAGCAAATAATCCCTTGTCCTTTATATTTGGTAAATCCAGTTTGACTTTGAGGACACTGACAGAAAGAAATCTGTCATATTTAGCCAGAATCCAGGAACAAATCCATGACTAGAAATGAAATTTTGGTGAAAAATAAATCTCTGAGAACAAAGAAAGTGGTTTCTGGGCCCTGTGTTGTTAGCTACACATGCAGTCTGTGGAACCAGGCGAGTGTGTCACCTATGTCTGCCTAAGCTTTAATTATTGCATTTATGACTCTCTCTCTCCTTCCTGCTATTTGTCCCTCCCCTCATATGTTCCCTCCCTCAGTCCCTTACTACACCACCCTGTTACGTGTTGACATTCCTGCACTCAACCTGAACTTACCGGCCTGCCCTTCTCATGGTGCTAAACCCCTCCCAGTTGTGAAACCTGAAAAGCCACCTGCTGTGTTTACTTTTCACTGCTTTCAGAGTTTCTCAGCTCACTCTACAAAACCTGTCTAGGTTCTTGGGCTTTCTATTCAGGTATTCAGTTAAAGAAGAGAACAAATCACCAAAATATAGCATGCTTTTTGCAGGTGGTGTATGCTATTTTCTTGTGTGGAACAGTGTGTTCTAGTGATTGTGTAAAGTTCCAGGTCCTGTTGAATCTGGGCCCCATACAGTAGTTTTTTTATCTGTAGTCAGCTGACAAGGAGAGTTTAAAGTTCACTTTCTATTATTTTTCCTCGCAGCAATAAGCCTGCCTGTGCTGCCTCTCAAGATCACAGAGTTCTGAAATCAGAGTAACAAAATAATTTGCAAAGAGTCTGAGCGCATTCCTTGTTGTCCAGTGTGGCCTGATATAGACTGGTATTTGTCAGAGTTAAAAAAGAAAAAAAATAGATTTAGTAAGAGCATCACGACGAGTATAGGGATTTTACTCCAATTTAAATAGACAGTGCTTTCTGTGGGTTCCAACGTATATACAATAGGTGTGAGGTGGACTGCGCAGGTGGATGAAGTAAAAAACTGGCCTTTACCTGCTTATTAGATAAACACTCACATACACAGCATCAGGGGGAACTCGGGGTTCAGCTTGCCAAAGTACACTTCGATCATATCACCAACCTTTTGATTGGCAGGTGGCCGCTCTACCCCTGAGTCACAGCCACCGTGTAAAAGAAAAGAAAGGAAATACAGAAATCCAAATCAGTATTAGTAATTCAAAGCTCAAATGTTTATTCTGGGAAAAACAAACAAAATGTGGCAACAAAAGAGAGATAAGAGTGGAGAAAGGGAGGCTTCTATACCAAATTCAAATGAGTGTAAACATTTCTAGGGTAGGTACTGGGCACAGGAGAGGTTGGGCCACTGTACACTAAACTAAACACTGAAAATGCTAAGAAAAACACCACACAGACTTGTGTGAGGAATGAGAAGAATGAGTAGAGCATGTAGTTCTGAGATGTAGAGGGTATGGGACGCAGAGAGAGGTGATGAAGAATAATCTCAGGGAATTAGGGGTGCAGGAATTCACATTTAAAGGATTACTTAGCATGGGTGAGAAAGCACTGTTGCAGCACACTTTCAGCATTTTTGAGGGACACAGGGGCTTTTTATAGGTTAGGATGGATAAGGATTTTAAAGGACTAGGTTATAAAACATGAAGGATATAGTGTGTGCGTGAGTGCGTGCCTGCCTGCCTGCTATGTACTGACTGGAATACGTTTGAGGAGTCTTGTTAAGACATTAATGAGTTCATTGATGTTGTCAGTTACTATGTCTCCTTTTGTGTTGAAAATGTGATCCCTCACAAAGTAGTGAAAGTGTATCCTAAAAGCCGTGGGTGACCTGTTGCTGTTTTTAACGTACCTCTTGCAGTCTCTGGAAGGCCGAGGGTGTTATGCCGCAAGAGTTTGTTATTCGTTTGCTGAATTGAAAGGGATTGGGGCTGATTTGTATCAATGGCGGAGGGGGTCACTGGCTACCTTGGTGGATTTCCAAGATTTCCCAAAAGAGATAACAAGACGCAAGAGAGGTAAAGCTGGCGGAGTTTTAAAGAGACTTCACTCACGGAGATGTCGGCCCTACATTCCGTCTATGATCATGGGAAATGTGCAGTCGATTGGGAACAAAATGGATGAACGGAGAGCTAATGCTCTGTTTCTCCATGAATATAGATCAATAGGTTTGATGGTTTTCTGAAACTTGGCTCAACAGAAATCACACTGATGAACTAGTTGTGTTGGATGGATTTAAAGCTTTTCGTGGAGACAGAACAGCCGATTCGGGGAAGAAAGGAGGCGGTGAACTTATGGTGTATGTGAAGGAGGAATATTGTAACCAAATAACATGTCTATTAAGACGCATACGTGTACCCCAAACTCTGAGATACTGACTGTCGGGGTTCGCCCATATTATATCCCTAGCGAATTTTCACATGTGGTTGTGATGGCAGTTTTTGTGCCACATACAAGTGTGTCTAAGGAGGTGGCCGAGGAGATATTTTAACCATTGCATCATAAAGTCAAGTGGGTCACACTACTGCCAACATGTTAAATGCAATACAAGGGGGGAAGCTGTCCTCAACCACTGCTACACCAAGGTCAAGGATGCGTATATGTTTAGAAGTCTGCCAAGTCTGGGCAAGGCGGACCATAACCTGATCCTGCTCTTTCCCAAATATCTTCCACTCGTAAAGAGGAACAAAAAGGAAACAATCACAGTGAAAAAAATGTCAAAAGATGCGATTGAGACACTGAAAGATGCATTCGAAAATTTGGACTGGGCGTTCTTTGAAAGTAGTGCCAAGTACATAAATGACATACTGAGTCCGTATGTGGCTCTATCAATTTTTTGCTGTAGAGGAAAAGAGGGTTAAGATATATGCAAATTGTAAACCCTGGATGAATGCTGAGATTAAAAGGTTAATTAATGACAAAAGAAATCCTTTGCTAGGGGAGACAAGGATACACTGAAAAAGATCCATAAAGATCCCACAAAGGGAGATAAATGAAGAGAAATATCAGTATAAATGCAAAATAGAAAATTATTTCAAAGTGAATGATATGAAGAAAGTCTGGGAAGGAATGTGGTTAATGAGTGGTTATGCAGGGAAAGGGAAGGTGAATAGTTTCCAGTTGAATGGCACAAGAGAATATGCTAGTAACCTAAATCATTTTTATAATAGATTTGACAAAGACAAAGACTTAGGGAAATGATTGAGAGCACAGAGGATGATGACTATACCCTACAAACAACCAATAAGGAGGAATATGGTATGTTTATGAGGCTATAAAGCGACCAGATGGACTGTCTCCAAAGGTATTAAAAGGCTGTGCTTTTCAGTTGGCAAACATGTTTTCAAGTATTTTTAATTATTGTTTCTCTCATAAAGTGTTACCTGATGTATGGAAACAATCTTGCATTATACCAGTACCTAAAAACAAAGCCTTTGATTGTATGAATGATCTAAGACCAGTGGCTCTAACCTCCATAGCTATGAAGGTATGTGAGAAAATCGTGTTAAATAGTCTGAAGCCTCATGTGGACCCCTGCCAATTTGCTTATCAGATAGGGAGGGGGGCAGTGGATGCTATCGTCTGTAAATTGGAAAGTGTCTATGCTCACCTGGATGCAGGGGGGCGCTGTGTGAGAATAGTGTACTATGATTTTAGCTCATCGTTCAATACGATACAACCACACATCCTTGTAAATAAGCTTTCGATGATGAAGGTTCCAGGTGTTTTTATCTTGTTCATTTTAAATTTTTTAGAAAACAGGTCTCAATTTGTGAAGTTAAACTCAAAAGTTAAGTCAGACAATATCATGTCAAACACAGGGTCACCTCAGGGAACTGTTTTATCACCTTTTCTTTTCACCATTTACACGGCAGACCACCGTCCACAGCAGGCAAGTTGTCAGGTTGTTAAATTTGCTGACGACACAGCGCTCATTAGGTTGATCAAAAATGATGACTATAACTACTATCAAAAAGCCTTTGTTGATTATTTTGATATGCATCCTGATACGTTCCTGGAACTCAACGTTAAGAAAACTAAACTGAGAGGCCAGGATTGATAAAGTGACTAAAAGGGCTGGGAAAATGGTGAGAGAGTTAAATACAGTGGATCAGGTATATGATGATCATCTGGTAAAAATGACCAGACACCCGGGTCACCCTCTTCATTGTTATCTGACTGGCAGGGCCATGGAGCGTAGTGGTAGACTAAGGCCTCCTGTGACACAAATTAAATGGTTTATTTGATTTTTTATTGTATTTATGTGTGTATTATGTTGTATTTATTCTCTCTTTTTATGGGTATGATGGCAGGTGTGAGCACTGTAATTTCCATTTTTATGGATGAAATAAACTTGACTTGACTTGACAAATCACTCAAAGTGGTGCTAAGCAGGAAGAGGCCTGCATTTAAGGAGGGCAAACCTTCAGAATTACAACTATTGAAAAATTAAGTGAATTCTGAGATTAAGAGCGCTAAACTCAGGTAGAAAGATAAAATATAAAGGGAGATGTGACATAATAATCAAGGTTCAGCCTGGGAAGGCATGAAAACGATTGTGGGTCTAAGGGATAAATGCTAAGGTTGTTTTAGATGTGACAGACAGCTTGCACAATAATTTAACAAATTTTATCTTAGTTTTAGTTTTGAAGATGTTATTTTAGAGCAAAAAAAACAAACCTTTCCGTTAATTTATTGTGCAGAGCAACTTGCTCCCATTTTTTATTACACAACAGAGAGTGGCAATAATATGTAAACAATTCAACTGTCATTCCAGCAGCCGATCACAAACGGCCTAAGGTGCTAAATGGTGCTAAATGAAGTATTTTGAAAGATTACTGAGAAACATAGCTTATCATAGAAACAGAGAAGCTACTTGACCTGCAACAATTTGTTTGCAGATCTAAGCAAGGGGTAGAAGATGCTACGCCCATTCTGCTTAGCATGTTATTCAAACACTTTGAGGGCACCAAACACTTGCTAGAATTTTATTTGTAGATTTTTAATCTGCCTATAATACAATCCACCCGACATTTTAATAGACAAGCTTTTAACCCTTGTGTTGTCCTGGGGTTTTCAAAGTTTTCTATTTCAGAAATATGGCTTTCCTTCAAATCAAATTGCCCCAAAATAACTTGTAAAATTAATGATTACTTTCATTGAATTTTGGGTGTTTTTTTTTCTTCAATTTTATAGCATTTGAAAAAGGTTTTAAAACAGTATCCTGACAAGGTTTGACATAAACCAGTCTGTAAGTCACTCAACATTGTCTGATCTTAACTATTAGTCAAAATAGTTCATCATAGGTATAAAGTCATTTAAATTAGATTTATTGACCATGAATAAATGGTGGACAGGAAGACAACACAAGGGTAATTTTTTGGGGGAGGGGCATTTTTAGGCCTTTATTCCCACAGGACAGACAAACACATGAAAGGGGAAAGAGGGGGAACGACATGCAGCAAAGGGACGCAAGTCAGAGCCAAACACACGGCCAAGGCCGAGGAGCAAACCTCCACATACGTGTGCCTGCTCGACCAACGAGCTAACCCGGCCACAGACAACACAAGGGTATAACTTCAACCTTGATTTTAACCCAGGGGGCTAGATCTTGAATTTTTAACTGACCAGATGCAAAGAGTGAGGGCCTATGGGTGCCCTATCTAATCGGCATTCAACAAAATAATCTTCCTGACTGTACAATAGTGAACAAGTGATTCAAAAAGCTAAAGTCATCCAGTCAGTGTTCACCCCCTTTACTCCGAGTTCCCCCAGTCAAGAGCAACAGATAGAGACAGTAATTCAAACCGACCGCCATCTCTAGCCTTCTGGACTCAGGTCTCTATAATAGCCTATGCTTGGGTCCTGATGTTAATAATGGCAATGTTGATGATGATAATTTTATTTCTATTGTATTTCTTATTGTTTGAATATAGGGCATTAGGCAACATTTCAGTCTAATTCTTGATTATGGTGTTAGATTTGTGATGACTGGTTGTAGTTTTAGCTGACCCACAGTCCGGAGCACAAGGTGGCGGTAATGCATCAATGAGCTGGATGCCAACTGCCGTAAAACACGAAGAAGAAAAAAAGTGCCGCAAAGCAAACACTCTGCCGGAAACCGTGCAAAGAAGACATGTTTATATGCTAGCAAAAGACTAATGTTACAGTTCTAGAAACTGTCGGTGAAAAACACAAATGGCTGGCAGCAGACTAGAGAGGTTTGGAACTGTATTCACCCGGTAAGAGAGCAGCGTTTTACGCTATGCGTCAGGTCTGCTCCATCTGCTCAAGCGCAATAAAAACCATGCTGGTTAGCACAGGTTAACGATATGTGTTATTTGCAATACGTCGTGCTGTTTCATGGATAAAAACGGTGTTTTTCAGCAATCCGTAAACTTAATAGAGCAGCTATGTTGTCATTAGCTTAGTTGACGTTGTCCTTCACACGTTACCGTTACGTCGCACATTAATGTTATGCTCTCAGGCATCACTGACTGTAAATAAAGTTGGACCAAACTAAGCTAAAATGAACAAATAGTAAATTGTTATATATAATTAAATATATTAAACATAATTATTCATTTCAGTTTTCAAGAACGGTAGATAGGGTGTGATGTCATTAACATGCGACCAAGACTGGAGTCCTATTTGCTGTGTGTATTAAACTTGTCACAAGGGGTGTTAACAGGGGTGCTAAACTCTGACTAGTGAGTGCTAAGTGAAAGGACAGGTGAGCTTGCTGCTGTGTTCAAAATATAATTGTGTATTTTACATGTATTGTTTATTATTTGCTTTTAATATGGTAATGTATGAACCAGCCACCAAGGGAAAGTCAGACTTACTAGGCAGTTAATCCTTTCTGATTCACTGCTGGCTACTGAGAGTAGGATACGCACGGTGCATGGCCATTACTCTTAATAGTAAGATAAAGAGCAAAAGTATGTCATTCTTAAAATGATTACGTACAAGTGACCCAACTTTTCCTCTCTTTGTAGTGTGTGTTGCTTTAGACAGACCATCTATGATCTCAGCAATGTGATTATTGTGTATCTCTGTGTAAATCTCTGCTTTACAATGAATTAAAATTGAATTTTTGAATTGAGTTATATTGCTCTCAAATGCCACTTAAACACTTGTTTTACTATTTTTGATACCTTGTATATATTTTGCTTTTATTCAGATTATTTCTAGTTGTCTTTGTCGTTCTGTTAACTTAACTTTGTTCTATTCATTCAATTTTTTTTATGCACACTGCTCAAGAGCTACTGAACAGTTTTACATTGTACTCTGAGCACAATGCCGATAAAGATCTATCTATCTATTAACTTATATAATGTTCTGTGTGTGTGTGTGTGTCTGTGTGTGTGTGTGTGTGTGTGTGTGTGTGTGTCTGTGTGTGTGTGTGTGTGTGTGTGTGTGTGTGTGTGTGTGTGATATGGCATGGCATGATGGACAGGGTTCGAGATCTGATGCGATCCGGGTCATAAAGCCATCAGAGAAACCCATCTGGTATGATGTTTATGAGGCTTTTCCACCGAAGAGGGACCCACTTTATGTGAAGCCACACACCAGACCCAGTACCAAGAAACAGGAAACTGTGCCTGAAATCTTCTACAGAGAGGATGAAGCTAGAGCGTAAGTCAATAGTCCGTAGTAGGGATTCGACCAATTATCGACCTGGACGATTATCAGGGTTGATGTTTAGCAGTTTGCAGATAATCATATCTGTGTTTTATTTGGCCGACAGAGTTAATTAATTAAAAAGAGCAATTCTTTGCCTCCTCTACAGCTGTGTGTCACCCTCCGCTCCAGTTTAACTCAACGTTTTTGGTGCTTACCCACTGCTAGTACCAGCTCAGCTCGGCCACGGTGCCCCGTCCTCCTTTTTCCATATCAGATTGAGCGTGGCTGGTCGTCTTAGCAACGCTGCAGGATACTGCTGTATCCTAATGGGGCACACACACACACACTAAATGTTGACGGTGTGTTTTTGATTCTAGGCATCTGGCTCTTTCCACAGCCAGAAGACAAATTTTGTTTAAAAAAACACTGCTGGCTAAACTACTTAAAATGGCGCGCTTTGTGGGTGGAGGAAAAATCAATACAACATAG